>CM031243.1:304857768-304998504 GCA_018340775.1 Taxus wallichiana var. yunnanensis | reverse complement strand
TGTTCTCTTTCAAATCCTTCTACTGAGTCATGTGGATGTTTTCTAGGATAACTTTGTAGTTTGGTTGATTTGACCAAAATGTGTGTACTTTGTCGTCTTCTACGTTTTAACCCTCTGTTTGTGACCTGATCTGTTGGAAGTCTGTTGTTGTTTGGAAGACTTGTATCCTAAGGTTTTGGTCAATGTCAGTTACTGCCACTACGATATTGGGCTGGGGCACAATTGGCTTGAAAATGTATTCCCTGGGCTCCCTAGGTCCCGTAATTGTCATGCAAAAGCAGTAATGAAACAAACTATAATAAAGTAAAATCTAAGTACACTTCTAGCATATATAATTCCTTTTTTTGTATTTTCTGGAAATTTATAAGAAAGCAGCTATCTAAAAATATTTAGAATTGACAACTAAACTAATAACGTAAAACAAACAAAATAGCCGAGTGTAGCTATTTGTCTGTGCAATTTTGTATATCTATTCTAAACAACGAAATAACTAATCTATTTGTGAGATTCTCGATCCTACCTTAGAAGTGAGGAATGAATCGTAGTTTCTCAGAAACTATCAATCCCCACAACTTCCCTGGCAATATCGAGAATGGAAATAACTGTAATAAAGCGATTAACTACTTTATTTGATAAGTTCTAACTAAAACTTTGAAAGATGGAACCTGGATTTCGCAGAACAGTGGCGAATCCGACGGTGTGTGTGTTCTTGTCCCCTCAGTATGATCTCCTCGTTCTTTGTGTTCACGTGAATCCAGAAAAGCGTGTAATGCTTGCATCAACAGGAATAGATATTTGGATCAATGGACAACCTTCAGAATGTAGACAGAATAGAATGTGGATAGGAGAGGGATAGCACAAGAGTACAGAGCTTGGCCTATGCAATTCCTAGCGGGGTCTCTCTGCGAATCATGCAACAAAATGCGTCCAGAACCTGAAACTCATCTGTATGAAGAGCAAAACCTACAACTTTAATGGTTGCCTAAACTATTCTACTCCAAAAGCAATAATACTGTTTGCACAAGTTGGATCTGTGGCTTACCAACAGCTGAGTAAATGCAACTAAGCATGTAAAAGATTTAAACTATCAAACTTAAGCAAACTAGAAGACTGAACTACTGAAAGTGATGAGTTTTTAAACAAGAATGAGGGGCCATTTGCATGTGCACAAACCATGCATTTATAGGAATTCAAACACCCAAAGATCTAATCCAAATCGAACTCCTAAACAATAAACAAAGGAAAAACACTATTCCAGGGACCAAAAACATTAATGCATGCTCAAGTCGGCAAGAAAAGCTGGTGAAGCGTTAAACTTTGCGTGCGTTCCATCAAAAGAACGTTCGAAAACGCGAAGGACCGCCGCCTACTCTGAAGGCGGCGGTTTCATCCTTGAAGACCAAAAGCCAAGAAAAGAGGAGAAAAGGGAAAACAAAGCACGCGGGGCTAAAAAGCGGGGCATGTGGGATGTTAACGCATATCCATAAAGCTTCTCTGGATCCCGAACACCTTGCGAAGAGACTGTATCATCATTGGGGCATTTATTACACCGCTCCAGCGATAAGTACCTTACAATTTTGAGTACGTGCATATTGCCCCCTTGGAGAAGCGTTTTAGCCATGAAGAGGCATAAAGCGGTGGGTCCAGTATGGCCGTCCCAAAATGGGAAGTTAGAAGTTATACCTTATACGTCCGTGTGTTGAAATGACTCCATCCGAAATTCCCACCCTGCAAAATGAAAGGGGAACTCAAGTGCGAGATAGATACTGATAACTTGGAAAATAAACGCTAAAATAATAGGGGAAGAGGACGTACCATTAGTGCGAGGATAGAAACTTACCTCGTTAGCGCTCCGAACTCCGTGAAAAGGGGATTTAAAACAAATTAGAGCGCTATATATATAAAAGTGGGCCCATTTTACTATTCATTTGCGCGAGTCGATTTGATAGATTTTGAGCTCGGGGCCCACGGTAACGGTTTCTCACGCGAGTAGAGTCAAAACGTCCACAACGAGATAGTGATCATGCCTCCACGTGCGAACGCCACCCCGCGAGATCACGGGTTGGTTTTCTTCAATTTTGTGTTTTTCCCTCTTCAATTTTGAAATACTAAATTTGTTGTAATGGGGGTCATTTTTGAAAATGTTAGGTTTAAAAGGTCCGTCAGGGGGCACCTACTTGGGTAGGCTTTGTTTTTAGCCAAAATGGTCGTTTTTGCTAGTTTTTGGCTTTTTGGGGTTAAAACCCGCGCGGGTTTTCGGACGCATGCCACGCCTGCATGCCGGGGGCGGTCACGAGACCGCCGCCTTCAAGCGGCGATTCTGAAACCGCCCCCGCCCAGGGCGCTGAGCGGTTTTGCACTGAGAAAAAAGGACCTCTTTTGAAAACTTACACTTGTATTTTTAGCATTTGTGTATATTTTTATAACTCTCTTGATATCGTTTAGATACTAACTTACTCTATTTTGTGTGTTTTTGGGTGTATGCGGGCAAAGGAGGAGTATATTAGATGGGCGGGAGAGGAGAGAGTGTGGTGGCTGCCGGGGTATTGGATGCCCTCTCAGCAGATGAGGAGGACACATTGCAGAGGGCCGGCATATTGCGGATATCGCGTGTGCCTCACGTTGCTCCGTCTAGTCACATACTCTGTGACTTATTCTCCTACTGGGATGCAGATCGGAACACTTTCCGATTGCCAGGGGTCCGTGGTGAGTGGACCATTACATTAGAGGACGTCTACCGCATTCTGGGGGTCCCGATCATCGGGAGGCGACTCACATTAGAGACAGCAGGCTCACGGGCACAGATTGCACAGTGGGCGACATATATGGGAGATGCAGCTATTTCCACGGGGCCGAAGAAGGGAGTGAGAGTTAGATCCATTCCTTCTTTGCCCATCCCCGTATTTCGACAGGCCATCATGGGGATCCTTGCCTCGAGACTGATCGGGGACAAGGGAGGTGACACTTTGTTATATTGTTGGGCCCCCATCATTGCACGAGATAGAGGGCATGGTGGATATATGCCTGAGGGCGGACATTTTGGGGACCACCTATCACGACTTATATAGGGTGGTCCGTTTACGAGTGACGATCGTTGAGCCACCCAACTCTAGTCATGAGTTGGGTGTATGAGCATTTTATTCCTTATGGCATAGGCGTGGAGGTGGCAGATCCTGGGGCTGTGAGGGCGGCGGATGGTCGAGATATGTCGGTGCTTAGAGCACCTCACCGGCCCGATAGCCTCCTCACTATAGCAGACATGGAGGCCACACCGTACCCGGCTTATGGCCGGCGTATGGGGAGAGGAGGCCATGACATTGGTTTCTGCTCCATTACAGGCAGCTTATTGGACCGTGTGGGACGGGTAGAGGTACATCCTTTCAGCAGGTTCCTCAGTAGTTTGGCCTCCCATATGTGGGCATGCTTCCTCCAGTAGCACCAGTTTACAGATCAGTTCGGGAGGCTAGAGGGGGGCCTAGAGGCCGTGGTTGGACAGTGGTTACCCCTAGCATTCCTATTGCAGCCAGGGGGATAGTTCGGGCCAGAGGGAGAGCTGGTGCGCCTCGGGCACCTTTACTTCGGATTACCACGGGTCCTGCTCATAGTAGCGATGACCCTATAGATATTGACTCCGATTCTGAGGAGTCCACAGAGGGAGGGTCGGAGGAGCAGACGGATGAGAGTGATCCTGAGTGGCATGATACTCAGGATATCATGCAGGCGGAGAGGGCGGAGCAGAGCGCAGAGAGAGAGACTCTGGTTTCCGAGGAGCCACTCTCCTGGGGCCATGGTGGAGATGATGAGTCCGTTGCGGGGCGTCATGTTGCCCCAACTACAGGAGCAGCTCCTCAGTCGGCGGCGGCATCTGCAGCGGGTGCTGGCCCTAGTGACCCATCTTGGAGGCCCGGTGACCCGAGTAAGTTATCCTTTCTCCCTTTCAGTGTTAGTTTGATTTTTTTTTGACTTGTTTTAACTGCTATCCCTCCTTATATTTGTATCTTGTATATTTTAGCCTCTTGCCTAGTTTCTAATTCGTCTTTCTTCTTTGTTTTGCAGAGACTGTTGACGAGTGGCGGGATCTAATCCGTAGGGTATGTCTGCGATTCTCTCGATGATTTGGATAAGACCCGTGCGGAGCTATCCGTAGATGCCGGGGAGCCCTCAGCAGCCGGCAGGCATACCGACGTCTTTGCTCCCGTTTGGCATGTGGCCAAGATGGTGTCTACTCTCCGTACAGAGTTGGCAGGCTATAGGATAGCCGAGCGCCTTATGAGGAGCCGTTCTCATGGCGAGACCACGACCGCCCCTCGAGACCCTGAGCCTTCCGTCCATTCAGAGCGCCAGCGTAGTCATAGTCCTAGGCGAGGGCGCGCACCTTCAGCGGGATCACGTAGGGGTTGAGAGGCCATTTGGCTCCTATACACTTTTTGTATTATGGATTCTTTTGTGTATTACGGGCTCTTTGAGCGTTTTGACCATGCCTAGTGCATGATGGCATTGTATACAAATATTGACTATTTATATATATGCGCCGATTTTGGATCAAAACTTTGTCACTTGTGTCTTCCCTTTCTGTTCCAGCTTTTTCGTGTATACTACGATGTATGTTTTATATGCTTTCTAGAATGTATGCAATGGAAAACAGATGATGCAAATGTTTGCTTTCTTTTTGTATTTCATGATGCTGATACATGATATTGTAGATATATATTGTGATCTTGAATCTTAACTTTTGTTTAGCAATTTGGATACCTCATGATTTGTTTTGGCAAAGTGATGAGAACAACCAGTATGATGAACATATTGACTTGCCCCACCCTTAACTCCACGCAACTAGTAAGATGCGAGAGCTCATCACCAAGAGCAAGAAGGGCACAAGTTATGAAATATGGTGAAGTGATAGTGATGAAAAAGGCAGACGAAGCTTTGGTGGAACCAAATTGAAAACTACAAGCTTACTCTACCGAATGACTTCATAGTTTTGGATGTAACTTACCTTGCGGTTTATCCAGACTTAGACCCGTAGATGGCCACATAGTAGACAAAATCTGGGTTTTTTTAAGATTTTTAACTCTTTTTGGAATTTTGAATATCGATTCATTCGTTTTTGACTCAAAGTTTGAATTGTTTGTTTATGACCTTTTAACATTTACTTTGTCTAGAGGACCCCTACACTTTGCCCCGTGCTACCTGTAAGAAGCATGGGTTTATCACCGTGGGAAAGGCATGGCGAGTAAGGGCATTTCCATCCTTTCCCAACCCTACGTCACTAGTAAGAGACGCAAGCTCATCACTGAAGGTTGGTGGGGCAAGGAAATGTGTAAAATAAAATTTTTCATTTAATCACTTCTTGACTTGTTTGTTTGAGTAAGATGTCGGTATATTCTTATTTCCAAAGAGATGTGCATATGGGATAGATGTGACACCATGAAGCTTCTAGAGCAGGACCATAGGCAAGACACCTATCCTAAGAAGAAACCAAAGCGAGAACAAACTTGCAGAGCTTGGTATGGTTCTTGTTAGGACTTCGTCATGTCCGATTTTATTAGATAAAAGATTCGAATTGATTGATGATATCGAAGATGGAGAGGTATGATTAAAGAACTTCATGCCAGAAACATCACGAGTTTGAAATAAATTGCTTTGAGAATAGATTCCTTGATCACAATTTGTGTAAGAACAAGTGGACAAAATGATCCTAATTTATATGAAAATGCAATGTAGATAGTTATATAGGCAGCGCTTGCTGCTTATGCGTAGAAACGTTTGAGGTGGAGGGAATTGATTGTTTTGCCAAACTCCTCACCTTCTAGCGTGCATAAGAGATAAGCACCATTCCCGTAGTCTTTCATGACTCGGTATGGGCCCAACCATTTGGGCTGGAATTTCCTTCCTTCGCCGGTCTTCTTATCGATCCGGCTGTCTAACCTCAGAACTAGGTCACCTTCGTATATGTCACGTTCATAGACTTTCTTGTTATACTGCCGGCACATTCGGTCGGCATAGACTCTATGTCATTGTTCAGCATCTAACCTAGCTTCATCCAGGCTTTCTAATTGAGAAAGACGTGCTTCTCTGTAAGCGTCCTCATCCAGAATCCCTTGTAGCGAAATGCGGAGACTGGGGATTTCAACTTCGAGTGGGAGAACTGCTTCTGACCCAAATACCAGCGAGAAAGGAGTTGCTCCTGTCGGAGTTCTTATTGAGGTTCGATGGGCCCACAAGGCCGGATATAACTTCAAATGCCAATCCCGCTTGTTTTCTTTCATTGTTTTAAGGAGAATGGATTTCAGTGTTTTGTTCGTTGCTTCAGCCTGCCCATTGGCTTGGGGATAGTACAAGGAAGCCGTATGATGGCTGATTTTAAATTTGTTGTATAGCTCACGAACTTCTTCATTCTTGAAAGAAGTTCCATTATCTGAGATAATAATTTGTGGGATACCGTACCTGCAAATGATTTGGTTCAAAATGAATTTAGCGATTACAGAACCAGGTACAGTTGTAAGAGGCATGGCCTCTACCCATTTAGTGAAATATTCAGTGGCCGTGATTATAAAATTGTGGCTGTCTGTGGACGAGGGAGAGAATTTCCCTATCAAGTCCAGGCCCCATGTAGAAAAGGGCCACGGAGTAGCGATCGGTTGCAAAGCTTGTGCCGGCATGTGGATCTCATGAGAGAACTCCTGACATTTATGACACCTGCGTGCAAACTCTATTGCGTCATGTTCTAGAGTGGGCCAGAAATAGCCCATTCGATGTATTTTTCGAGTGGTGGCGTGGCCGCCGAAGTGGCCTCCACATATACCGTTGTGAGATTCATGGAGAATCTTCTTGGACTCTTCTGTGTCAACACACCTTAAGAGCATTCCATCGAATGCTTTCCGATAGAGCACTTGCTCTATAATGACGTATTTAGCTACGATAATGCGTAACCGCCTTCTTTGTTGAGGTGTAGCTCCTTCTAGGTATCTATGGTCCATGATATAACTAATGATATCAGCGTACCAAGGGCACTCAGATATAGCAGGTCGGGTTTCGACGTAGTACACGCATTCGTCTGGAAAGTCTAAGTCTACTAAGTCGCCTCCGTCTAGCGGGTTATCAGCTAACCAATCTACGATGATTTGCCCTTTAACTGACTTTTGGTTTACAAAAGTTAATTCGAACTCTCCCATTAAGGTTATAAAGCGTCCCGCCTTTTTAGACAGGGACCCTTGTGTGAGGAAGGTTCGTAAGTGGTCAGTTTTTACCATGACCCTTGTCTCTTGATTTAGCATGTAGTGTCTTAGGTGTTTGGTTGCGAAAACTATGGCAAGGCATTCTCATTCTGCTTGTGTATAGCACGTTTCGTAGTCGAGCAATGTTCGGCTAATGAAATAAATTGCACGCTCTCTCTTGTCATCGTCTTCTTGGGCTAGCATGCAAGCTAACGAAACATCAGTAGCCCGTGAGTATAGAATTAACGGGCGATCTAGCTTAGGTGGCATTAGCGTAGGTGGTGACGGTAGAAGTGTTTAACTGCGTTGAAAGCTTCGCTGCAGTCTTCAGTCCAATCAATACTATAGTCTTTCTTGAGTAAATTATTGATTGGATGAATAGCGAAGCTTAAGTCCGGGATGAATCTTCGGATTGCACCCAGCTTCCCGAGAAATGATCGATCCGATTCACTCGAAGGTGGGACCATTTCGAGGATAGCCCAAATTTTGGTTGGATCAACGTCGATCCTCGTGACGATATGATGTAACCTAGGAGCTTTCCTCTGTTACACCAAAGACGCATTTTTCCGGATTTAGCATAACTCCGTATTCTATTAAACGTGAAAGAATGACACGCAGTACTTTGGGATGGTCACAAGCGCTTCTTGGCTTTAGCCAACAAGTCATCTACATAGGATTCCACGATTTTATGAATTAAATCGTGAAATATATAAGTCATAGCTCCCCATGCGTGGCACCGGCGTTCTTGAGACCGAATGGCATAACAACGTAGCAATAGGTTCCCCAAGGAGTTATAAAGGTGGTTTTAGCTTGATCTTGCTCGGATATTCTGATTTGATTGTATCCCAAGAATCCATCCATGAGAGACAAGAGCTCAAACCCAGCTGTTGCATCAACAATGACATCGATAGATGGCAGTGGGAAGTCATCCTTAGGACATGCTTTGTTAATGTCCCAGAAATCTATGCGAGATGCGTATCTTTCCATTCTTCTTGAGAACAGGAACGATGTTTGATACCCATTGGGAGTAGTCAAGCGGCTTGATGAATCCTACCGAAGGAGTTTTATTACCTCCTCTTTTACCATAAGGGCTACCTTGGGCTTCATAGGTCTTGATTTTTGCTTAATTGGCTCAGATTCGATCTAGTGACAAGGTTGTGCACCGTAATGTGGGTACGACTCTGTCATCTCTTTGTAATTAAATGCAAATGCCTTCGATGTTCTTTGAGAACACGAGTATGTATTTCTACTTCTTAAGGGTTAATGAAGAACCTAGTTTCAATATCCTTGGTTCATTTTCTGTCCCAATGTTGACATCGATTGTTTCTTCGATTAAAGAGGCGTTACCCTCTTCGAACTCAGGTGGTGCTGGAGGTAGATCTATATCATCCCCATTTTCTATTGCGTATATGCTAGATTCCCTTTGCGAGGGAAGATCCGTTACGGGATTTCCGAAGTAGGAAGATGAATGCGGGATCAGAGATAAATCTAGTGTGTGACAGGAGCGATGTAATGCTGCATAGGCATTTAAGTAATCCAAAGTAGCCGCATCATTTCCAACATGGTCTAGAACGGTAGATTCATTTCCGCTTGAAAGAGGATTTGTCATTGTTTTTATCAATGGTTCGTTACGAATGGATACTGTGAAGTGAGTATCTTCTAGCTCATTGCTTGGAGTGAAGCGTGATGCCGAAGTTGCTATTGAATCGGCGAGAAGATTTTTCTCTCGTGGGATTGCTTCAATGGATATGAAATTAAACGCTTTGCTTAAATCTAACACAGCGTCTTTGTAGAGTTGTAAATGTTCGGCTTTAGTTTCATATATTTCAGAAACTTGGTTTGTTACTAATTGCGAGTCTCCTAAGACTTTGATGTTATCAATACCAATTCTTTTGGCTAAGGTAAGGCCAAGGAGGAGAGCTTCGTACTCAGCGCCGTTGTTTGTGCATTCAAAGTTCAACTTGAAAGAGAATGGGAGGACCTTTTCCTCGGGCAAGGTAAGAATTATACCTGCCCCCGCTCCATAGCGGCATTTAGCTCCATCGAAATGGAGAGTCCAATATTTAGCCGGGAGCATAGATGTAGGTGTATCTACTGTATTTGCACATTCTACTTCGACCATGCAAAGATCTTCTGCTGGAAGAGAGCCAACCCCTAAGGAATATCCTATACCTACCGAATCAAAAGGTAAGAACATTGGTAGACCTTGTTCTATTAATTCAACGATTTTTGCGGTAGTCCCTAATGATACGGTTTCTTTAGCTTTACCTGGGGAATTGGGGTTGTTTTGGCTACGCTGATGGTTTCAAGATCCGTCGTAGGTACCAACTTTTCTTTTGACTTTGAGTCAGTGGGTTTATTAAGTTGGTTTGTTGGAAGTTCAAATTCTGAGTGTACACCTGGTCTCTTCTTTAAATCAGCTAGGTGTACGTCAAACGGCTTTGGATCACCTTTGGCTACAAATACCTTTCCTAGATGCAAGAATCTTACTTCTTGAAATAGCGTGGAAGGGATTACCTTCATTCGATGTATCCACGGCCGGCCGAGGATCATATTATAGTTAGTTTCCCGATCTATAATATAAAACTCAGTCAGGATTGTTTTAGGTCCCAAAGTGACCGGTAGTATTATAGTTCCTATCGATGTGGCTTTAAGGCTATCGTAGCCTCTCAAGGTATTTCGAGTAGTGGAACAGTTTGTTTCACCATATCCCAATTTTTGGAGAAAAGAGAAAGGGACTATGTTAACCGCAGCTCCATCGTCAACCATTTCCCGTTTTACATAATTATTATAAACCTGTACTTGCAAGTGTAGGGCTGGATCGCCTCGGCGTGCGATCTCGGCATCCGTAGGCATTTTACTTATTTCGAATATGAATTCGACATCCCTATCCGCCTGTCCCGGAGGATAAACATCAAAGTCTATATGATTTACTTGTGCTTCTGGTGGTGGAGTGATACTAATTAAATGACCCAAACCTAACGCCTCTAAAAGAGCAGCCCTGTGAGCAGGGGAATTCTTTAGTAAATCAAGGAATGAAATATGCGAGAAGGTTTTTGTTAGATCATTAATTAGATCGTAAGCACCCATAGGTTTTGCTACGGTTTGCTGGATGTTATCTGCTTCCGGCAGATGGCTTGGACTTGGTTGAGAGAAATACTCTCGTGTCCTCGTAATTGCTTCAACGGGTAATTCGGAGTCTAACTCCACTAATCCAACTACCTTAGGTCGCGGCTGACTTCCTAGTTGTGGCGCGACTAACGGATTTAGCGAAGTTGAGGCCTCGTGATCGTTGTTTCCTGTTATTGCACCTTTGTTTGTTCGGTTGGTTTCAACCCATTGTTATCATGATTTGGGAGTGGATCATTAAAGATCTTGAGAGGGGCATTCTGAGGGAAAACTGCCCCTGCGAAGGTACTTGCCGTTGGTGACGTAGGATCTGCTAAGAACATATCCATAAAAAATTGTTTTTGTTCATTTGGCAAGCGTTGCATGAATTTGTTGTAGTCACGACATGTTCTAGTGTCATGACCCCGAATTTTATGGAAACCACAATAAGAATTGGGATTATAATTCCCGTTTTGTTGGTTTGGTGTGTATTGTGGCCTAAAATTTCGATCAAACTGTTGCCTATTAGGACCAAAGTTTTGGAATTGTTGTTTTTGGTTTTGACTTTGGTTTTGGTAACCAAATGAGTTTTGGCTTGGCCCTTGCATGGGATTTCGCCGTTGTTGTTGTTGTGGATTATTAAAATCCACCGTATTGACCGTCGGGGTAAAATTGTTGTTTCTTTGGTTGTTTGTTTGTGACGGAGTATTAATGACATTTACCCTCTTGGGCTGGTCAGTTACCCCATCTGTTGTTACCCCACGATTTTTGTTAAGGATTTTGGGTCCTTGATTGACATTTGTGGTAGTTGTAGTATTTTGAGTGGAGGTGATTAACCTCCCATTTGCTCCATACGTCTTACGGCCACTATCTATTGCTGCCTGGTCTATTCGTAGAGCGCTCTCAAGTACTTCGTCATAAGTCCTGAGTGGGAACTTCTGGACTTCTTCCTTCACTTCTTTGCTAAGAGAATGAAGGAATAAATCGCATAGCTCCATCTGATCCATGTTTGGAGCGCTTTCCGAGGAATAAAGGACTGTGTGCCACCTTTGGATGAAATGGGCGACAGACTCGTTATGTTCTTGCTTGATGTGCAAGAACTCCCTGATTCCTGTCCTTAATAGTTTGTTCATGTTGAAGGCTTTGATGAACTCAGACACGAGTTGTTTGAATGAATGTATGGAAGCCTCGGGTATTCTGTAATACCAATCGAGGGCAATGCCTTCCAGTGTTTTGGGGAATATTTTAGCAACGACCCCATCCCATGGGAGTAATTCTCGAATGGCTGTAGCGTAAGCTTTGATATGCGCATTCGGATCTCCTTCTCCTTTGTATTTGGGCAAATCGGGAAGAGGCCTTGGAAGCATAACGCTTCTTATGGCGAAATCTAAGGGCTCCTTTAAATATTCTGAATAAGTCCCTATTGCATACGTCTCAACCATTGATGGTGCCTATTGAGGAGGTGGTGGCGGAACGGGTTGTTGATATGGCGTAACGTACGCGTTGGCAGGGGCATAAGGCAATCCCTGCATTTGAGTAAACATGCCGGGGGATGAGTACATATCCCCTTGTGGTGATTTGGAATACATGTTTAAGTACGAAGGGGTACTATCCAGGAATGGATTGCTCTGTACCGGACCAGGAGGAACTGTGCTAGCGATAGTGGGTCTAGTTGGTACTTGTTGTGAATACTGAGGAGTCATACCTAATGTGCCTACTCCTGTGAGGAGATCTACTTGGCTAGGATGGTGCGGAGGATTGGAACTCCCTGTTTGTATGAATTTCAAATTTTGATTCGCTTGGGCAAGTTCTAATCCTCTAACCTTTTCTATTAGAGTTGAAATGACTTCGTTTGGTGAAGTCACGATATCGTGCCTTGGTGGCGTTTGTTGTATATCCTGGTGTTGTATAGGCATGTGATAGCCTGTCATGAACTGATTGCTATCTTGCCAAGTTTCTCTGAGAGTATTTTCTATACGTGATGGCATAGAGGTATTTTCTTGAGGAGAGAACTCAGGCTGTATTTGCAAAATTCCTATAGGTGGATACATGCCTTAAGAGCGTTGTTCATTCCTAGGATAACGTATTGAGTACTCGTCATCTAGAACTGAGTATGGATCTGATTGTCTGCTAATATGCGGTCTAAGTAGCACCTGAGGAGATGAAGCAGATTCTCCAGTCAATGTCATATTGTTTGAGCTGAAGGCTCTGTTTGTGTTGAGCAAGGCGTGGAAGGACGAACTATATCTAATCCTTGGCGTTTGCGTTGACAACTGATTAGTTGAATAGTTGTCGCCCCACATTGAGAGTGAGGGTGATGATTCCCTATTCTGTTGGGCATAGTATGCCTCAAGACCCAGGAGGGGTCTGCCATATGCATCGAATCCCGACATATTCGGGGGGTATATGAATACCCGCAGAATAATGGGAAGGAGCGAAGGTGATTTGTGAAGGGAAACGTGATATTTATGACTCCGAACGAGAAGGTAGGAAGTTTTACGTCAGCTTCACTAATTTCATTTGTTTCACGTCGGGTTCACCAATTTTGTACGTCGGAAAAGCAACAGGCGAGCGTGAGAATCAACAAGTGACTCTTCCACGTACCCGACCTCCCGAGGTCGTGCCGAGACAGCCGGTGGGGGTAGAATATGTAGACAAACTAGTTGGGGAGTCTAATGTCTTCGACACGCACTAATGGTATTTGCGAATCTAAGGCAAAGAAGGCCCTTCTAACTTGGACTGGTGTGATAGATCGATCAGCGAGGATGACTGCTCGAAGGCTCCAATCAATATCGAGCTCTGGCGTGATTCGATCTATGGGTTGTGGGATGCGTGGAAAATGACCCGGGATGGTTTCGTGTATTTCTCCTGATAGGGTCATATGGTGAATATAGTCAACTCTATGGACGATTCTCTGGCCTAGTCCAAAATTCTCTAGCTTTGTTAGCTGTTGTGTCTAGTAGGGACAACTGTTGAATGATGATAGGTGGAATCGGAGTAGACTGAAATACTAATGTGCGTAGGCCAGTGTCTATATCTAACTGACTTGTGGATTCGTTAGGCTGTGGGATTTGTGGATCACAACCGTAGACTCTTGGTTGTTGCGGTCCTGTTATGGTCATACGTGAGATCAAGTTCTAATCCCTAGTATCCAGTAGTCGTAAGCTTTCTCAGCCTCTACGTTTAGAATCAGTAATTGTGCGATTTTCTCAGAATACCTCACAGGTGTTCTAGCAACTTGAATTCTTAAGCTGGTATCTATATCTACGAGGGTGTCTCCAGCATCTGGTTGTGGAACTAAAGGATCGCACCCGAATATTTGTTCTCTTTCAAATCCTTCTACAGTCATGTGGATGTTTTCTAGGATAACCTGTAGTTTGGTTGATTTGACCAAAATGTGTGTGCTTGGTCGTCTTCTACGTTTAACCCTCTCAACTGTGACCTGATCTGTTGGAAGTCTGTTGTTGTTTGGAAGACTTGTATCCTAAGGTTTTGGTCAATGTCTATTACCGCCACTACGATATTGGGCTGGGGCACAATTGGCTCGAAAATGTATTCCCTAGGCTCCTAGGTCCCGTAATTGTCATCTGCAAAAGCAAATAATGAAACAAACTATAATAAAGTAAAATCTAAGTACACTTCTAGCATATATAATTCCTTTTTTGTATTTTTGGAAATTTATAAGAAAGCAAATTTATCTAAAAATATTTAGAATTGACAACTAAACTAATAACGTAAAACAAACAAAATAGCCGAGTGTAGCTATTTGTCTGTGCAATTTTGTATATCTATTCTAAACAACGAAATAACTAATCTATTTGTGAGATTCTCGATCCTACCTTAGAAGTGAGGAATGAATCGTAGTTTCTCAGAAACTATCAATCCCCACAACTTCCCTGGCAATATCGAGAATGGAAATAACTGTAATAAAGCGATTAACTACTTTATTTGATAAGTTCTAACTAAAACTTTGAAAGATGGAACCCGGATTTCGCGAACGTTGGCGAATCCGACGGTGTGTGTGTTCTTGTCCCCTCAGTATGATCTCCTCGTTCTTTGTGTTCACGTGAATCCAGAAAAGTGTGTAATGCTTGCATCAACAGGAATAGATATTTGGATCAATGGACAGCCTTCAGAATGCAGACAGAATAGAATGCGGATAGGAGAGGGATAGCGCAAGAGTACAGAGCTTGGCCTATGCAATTCCTAGCAGGTCTCGCGAATCATGCAACAAAATGCGTCCAGAACACAAACTCGTCTCGTATGAAGAGAAAAACCTGCAACTTTAATGGCTGCCTAAACTATTCTACTCCAAAAGCAATAATACTGTTTGCACAAGTTGGATCTGTGGCTTACCAACAGCTGAGTAAATGCAACTAAGCATGTAAAAGATTTAAACTATCAAACTTAAGCAAACTAGAAGACTGAACTACTGAAAGTGATGAGTTTTTAAACAAGAATGAGGGGCCATTTGCATGTGCACAAACCATGCATTTATAGGAATTCAAACACCCAAAGATCAAAACCAAACTGAACTCCTAAACAATAAACAAAGGAAAAACACTATTCCAGGGGACCAAAAACATTAATGCATGCTCAAGTCGGCAAGAAAAGCTGGTGAAGCGTTGAACTTTGCGTGCGTTCCGTCAAAAGAACGTTCTGGAAAATGCGTAAAGGACCGCCGCCTGCTCAGGGCGGCGGTTTCATCACTGAAGACCAAAAAGCCAAGAAAAGAGGAGAAAAGGGAAAACAAAGCACGCGGGGGCTAAGCGGGGCATGTGGGATGTTAACACATATCCATAAAGCTTCTCGGATCCCGAACACCTTGCGAAGAGACTGTATCATCATTGGGGCATTTATTACACTGTTTTGCAAAGATGCGAGTACCTTACAATTTTGGGTACGTACGGGACTGTTATCTCTTGAAAGTGCACTGTAGAGAGATGGATATTGGTTTTCTAAGCTTGCAGAATTTGATCTCTCTCTTTCGAAGATACAATGGAAACACCTCAAGTATGTGGGTATACCTATTTTTAGGCGAGTCTCCAGTATCAAGGCCGGTTCCTTGTTGATGTATCCTAAACTTACTCCGAGGTTTAAGGGTAAAAATGACTATAAGGTAATTAAAACCAAGGTGATACACCAAATTTGTATGAGGGCTTTTGGTGAGTATATACATAATTGATATGTAAAAAGATTTTTTGATGCATGAAAAAATAGTTCTTACAGAAAATCAAGGGAAAAACACTTGGAGGTATTGAGGGAGATTATCACAACAATACTGCTAAGCTAAACATGCACATTAATATCATGCAGAAATTACTGATTTTACAATGGGGTAAGATGATTAATTAGGGAATTTGCATTCACAAGACTAATAGGAACATACACAAGACTGCAAGTAATTGGGAAGGTAGAAATACTTCACACTCGAGGGAAAACTGGCAAAAATTGCTTGATACTCATATATCCAAAAAGTCCTTCTCCTTGTGCTTTGCAAAGGCACACAATATATAGAAAAATAATTCTCCCACCTTCCTAAAAATAGCCTAAGGCTTGTACTCGCCATGCATCCTATTTTTATCCTTTACTTAATAATAGATAAAGGAATAAAAATAGAGCATGCAATTACAAATAGGCATTATTAGCCTTAATTACAATATAGTCAAACTGAAGTTGACTATTCTATTTTTAAGAAAAGAAGGGTGAATAATTTGCTAAAAATAAGATTGCTTGCTAGGCAAGTCTCTCTCCATGGGCATGCAATTTCATCTTCTTCTCTGTTCTGACCTCTTGTGAAGCATGCAAAAATAACTCCTTTGTTCGTGAGCAAAATAATTATGGGGACCACCCTTTGATATGAATTTGTTTAAAGTATAAACATTTGGACCACCTTTGTGGATGTTTAACACATTCTCATGGTTTAAAAGATACATAAGGGGCACTTTGTAAAAAGTCACCACACCATGCTTGGCCACCTTTTGATTATAAACGACCATATAATACATGCCATCGGCTTTGATAAATGTCATAATATTATATAATTTAGTTTGAAATCCACCTTTTTGTGATCATTGGGTATAATTTGGTCGGCATTTGAATTTGAAAGCATACACTATGGTTAGACTTTTGAAAGTCATTGCAATGATTATTTATTTTATTTGATGACGTGGTGACCCCTTCTCCACGGTGACTCACCCCTCCATGTGTTTTGTCGGTGGCATATGCAACTCAATGTTGAGTTTGCTTTGAAATTGTTGATCATTCTGGGCCATTGATTTCATCTCTTTTTTTATCACGAGTCGTTGATCTTGCACATGTGGTTAGGGTTTCAAACTGAGCATTTAATTTGGTTGGTGGGAACTAACCGTGGTTAATCATTTTGAGACTTGAGCTCTATCCTCGGCCTTTGATCTTCATCCTTGATACTTTCTGATCATCGATGCTTTAACCGTGGTTGAGTCCTATTGACTCATCTCTCTAGAGTTTGCTTAATAAAGGGTGGCTTCGACCATAATGATCACTTCATTTGGTTTTTGTGATGTAGGCGAAGCCCTGGAAAATTTTTCCAACGCCATTGTTGAGGCTCACTGAGCTCGATTTAAGCATTTCCCTAGCCTGTGGGGCCCTGTGACTTTGTATCTGGTATATTTCCTATCCATTCTTTCTCCTTTTGAGATTTTTGTGAGATTATGAAGGCGACCGCCATTATTTTTCTTGAGCTCAATTTTTGTCATTCTTTGGTCTTTGTGATCTATTGGAGTTACGAGGGTTCTGAAGCTCAGTTCTTCTTTGGTCTTGCATCACTACTTGATGAGGTTGGTAAGTTTTCCGATCCTTGAGTTTTCACTGGTATTTGGTTCTTACCACTTCGACTTCAAAATGATACCCGTTTTCTTTTGCATTCCTTTGTGTGATCTCTTGGATGACTTTGGTCATTTTGAGTTGAACTCATTCTGGGTCTGGTCATTTTAGTTCTGAGCTCGATGATATCTCAAGGGTTTTCTCCACTTCGATTTAACCAGTAAGTTTTTACTTCTTTCTCTTACTTGGTAACCATTAATGGGTCCACGTGATTAAAAAATAGGATCTGTAATTTTCTTTCTTATACTGCAATTTGAAGGTGATTGACCTTAAAAGAATGTTAACCTTTGAAATGTTTGAATACTTTTCAATTCGGATGTGTGTTGTTTGAATTAATGATTTTTTGTCGATCCTATTGTTTGAATAATAAATGGATATTCTTATTTGCTCAAACATGTCAGATCCGAATGTTTACTGTTATGGGTATTTGAACTCCTTCATTCCTTTTAATTTTGCAATCTGTTCTTGAGGCTAATAATATTTTCTAAAAAGTTGAAATCCACTTCATATCATCTTAGTTTTGCATTCTCTTATTTCATTCAACCATTAATATTAAACTCGGTCTCGTGATCTATTCATTTCAAAAACACTTTGAGTTTTGTAAGGTGATTCATTTTGACAGTTTCTCTAATCATTTTTCTTTTCTCAATGATTTGGTTCATCGTGGCTTGAGGAAGACATTCTTTTACTATGACTTCTCTTTTGTGCCTCGAATTGTTGCTTTTAATAACTTAGATCTCGGTATTCCTCCTTTGATATGGATATTTACCCCATTCTTTTTGAAGATGGAGATTATGTGCTTTGAAACTGTAGATGACTTCTCCTCTGAGATCAAGTTTTGATGTGGATGTTCCTTTTCACTCTTCTCTATATAAGCTTTCCACTTCATCATTTGAGCTAAGGTTTTACAATAATAACACCTGGTATTTACAGTGGGGTCCTCAGTTAAAACATTACTATTGCATTCTTTGATCATGGGCCTTGAGTTATTATTTGCCTCTCTTACTTTGAGCTCAAATTGGTACACTCTTCCTCAGCTATTCTTTAAATTGGGTTACTTTGGCCTTAAATGTTCTAAGTCTATCAGATATTTTGCATTATAAGATTGTGTCGAGATTTTTCTTTTTCTATTGCAATATTATGTGAGCTCGGATCTATTCAATTCGTAAGTTTATGACTCACTACATAAAGCTCTATTTTGAGCTCAAGACCTAGAAAATGACTTGGTCTTTTAATAATCTAAAAAGGTGAGCCCATGGCCTTAAATATGATGGTCATATTTTATTTGTATCACTGAGTAAATAGCCCGGCCTTTTCGAGAGAATTTGTAACTTGTTTAAAATTGTGTCAATTACATCCTTGAACACATTCCTTGAAGATTTGAAAGTTTGTATCTAGAACCTTCCTTTGACTGTTATGCTTTTGTATTTCAGAAAAATGGCTTCACTCTACTTGTTTGTCATACTCCATTGATAGTGCAGCATCTTCGTATTCCTTCTGAATGACATCTATCTCCGTAAACTATGAATCCTGCATTCAATTTTATCTTTGAAGCTATTACCTATAGTATTCTGTGTAGTTGATACTTGATTAATTTCAAGACTGTACTTATAGAATGTTGTACTTGTAAGATTTATCTAGCAACTTCATCTCTCTTCGGCTGTTTAGGCTTATAATGAATGCTCCAAAATCCTTCAGTTTGATGACTGAAAGTATAGTTCCCTTTCTTTTCTGCCTAAACACTGTGTTTGATATTTATTAGAACTTTTGTATGCCTGCTAGAAAATTTAAAATGTCCATTTTACATGGCGAAGCCTTGTCAAAATTTTCCCATAATTCTTTAATTTATTCCTTTTCAGCTGTAGTAGTTGTATTTTCTGATTCAGGATACAGAATGTAACACTTTTCTGTTAAAGCTGATTTGTTGTTTGGACATTGAATCATAATAACTGTTGTCTTGATCATGTCATGTTTTCTTGTCTTTTCGTATCATTTATTTTATTTACATAGTCCTTTCAAAGCATGTGATAGTTGAAAACAACATGATGAAAAGTTGTAAATGTCCATTTTACATGGCGAAGCCCTCGTAAAATTTTTCCTAATCCTCTTTTCATTCTATTTCACTGTAATCCTTCTTTTTCACTTAACTTCAACTTTTGACATTTGATTATTCCTCTTTAGTTGCAAACTAAAACATGTATTTCTATCTTGTCTTCTATGTATTATAACTTCTTCCATTTTAGAACGGTTACTGAGAAAATTTGAGTTACATTCTTCCTGGTGCAACTTGAACCTACACACTTAAGAAAATAGTTAGAAAATACTTAGGCTTTTGGCCTCTCTTATGTCCATGTTCTTCTTTTCTTTTCTCTTTCTTCTTTATGAGTAAGTAGAACATGTATGCAGTCTGATATTCAAGTAAATTACATCTCTTGTTTGAAGAGATTCATATGCACGAACTAGGACAGTGTAGGAATATGATTTGATCCCTGAGCTCATAACTGATAGTTATTATTTTCTTCTTTTCATGTACAATGGATTCTACAATGGAGATGAAGAAGGAAAAAAAGATGGATATGGAGATGTTTTAAAAAAGAAAGAAACCAAAAGGACAATGATGGTTTGACTCATACTCCTTTACTTTCTCTTTCATGCATGTGTATTTTTATTTCTATAGCTTTACTTTGCTTTCTAGTTACATCCCACGGCTTGTGTGGGAAACATTTGAAAATTCCTTATGAATAAAACATTGAATTTTGTAGATGATTTGTATATTTCTTTCTACATTTCAGCTTTTATGTATGAATTGTATGATGAACTAAACAACTCAGTCATTTAATTGAATGTCTTAATCATGAAGGAAAGAACATTAATGAGAAACTGTAACATTTAGTAATGAACTCTGATTTATGTAATCTGCACCTATGTTTTCTGTCCCAAAACTCAACACTTCACCTATTCTGTAATCTGGTGTTTTCATCAAGACAACACAACTGTCCTTCGGGGCCCCTGTGTTCTTTTGTTGAAGGTATCATGAAATTGGAGACTATGTGATCTGTTACGTTTTATAACAGTACACATAGCTGTAGATTTCATGTAATCTTTTAAATAAATTAGCAGTAATGAAATAATCTTAAAAATCTCCCTAACTTTAGGTATACTTCACTAATAATATCCATCGTAATGAAGTTTTGAGTTGCCCGTTTTTGCACAAGTGAAAAAATTGTCAACATTTTAGTGATCCTATGGGAAAGCTACCTCTAGCTTATAGATTAGTGCCTTTCTCTTGTCCAGTTGGGCATGGAGTCTAAACATATAACAAATTTTTTTCTTTTCGAAAGGTATAACCCTTCCAAAATGGAACTAAAACTGGGAAAGGATACGGTAAACCAGATCACGTGCACAAATGCACTTATTGGATTGAAAAACAATGCAATGTGTAGGACCTGTGCTTATTGAAGGGAAATCTACTCTAATAATCACTGTAAGATATTCAATAATAGTGTTTGAGAAACATACCATTAGTAGGAATGAGAAGTTCCTCTCCATTCAACTTTGAAACCTAAAAGCATTGTGTTCTTCGCAAGTTGAAATCATGTAAGGACCACTCCAGATTATATCAAACTTTTGTGTCTTCCTGGCTTTGCATTGATCAACATCCCACTTTAACACAATATCTCCTTCATTGAAGACTCGAATTTGGCTTTCTTTGTCAAAAGTATTCTTCATTTGTCTCTATTCTTTTCCATATTCAAATAAGCTTGATCTCTTAGCTCTTGTAATTCCATTAACTCTACATAACAAACCATTTGATCTCTTAGCAAAGCTCCATTTGATGCAACAAATATAAATGAGTAACTCAACCGAAATAGGCATTTTTGCTTCTTTTTTCGTACACAAGTTTGTATGGTGAATTACCAACTAATCTTTTATGAGTCACTCTGTCACCCCAAAGTGTTGAATTCAACATCAGATGCCAAGCTTTTTGATTATCTTTGAGTGTTCTTCCGATGATCCTTAACATATTCTTGTTAGTAATTTAAGCTAAATCATTACCTTGTGGATAATAATTAGATGAAGAAATTTGATATATTCCATGGTTGATAGCCCAATTTGTTATCTTTGCACCAAGAAAAATAAAGTATTATCGATATGATAGTTCTTTGGAACACTAAATCTGTAGACTATACCTTCATAAAAGGATAGTATCGAAGCTTCATTAGCATGCTTCAAGGCTATTGCTTCATTAGACCATCATGTAAAATAATGTAGTAGTTAAGATCCACTTATGTCCTTGTGATGAAGGTGGGTTTATCATACCAATAAAATCAAGACCCCACTATATAAAGGTTGATCAATGAGATAGGTCTGCAAGGGGTGAAGCTAGACGTTCTTTTCCAATAAAAAACACATTTTTACACTTTCTAATCCATTAAAATAGTCTTTGAATATGCTAGGCCAATAGTAACCATATTTCATAATTTTTAAGGCCGTAGTATGTGCTGAAAAATGACCTCCTGTGGGTCCTTCATGGAATTCTAACAATATTTTCTGAATTTTATCATAATCAACACACCATAACAAGATTCCATTTATATCTCTTTTGAATAACACATTATCAATGAAGATATAAGGTACAACTTGTAATCTGAAATACCTTCGTTTATTCTTGTCCATGTTTTTTGGATAAGTGCCATGCTATAGATAGTTAACCAAATCAGTCATCCATCTTGATTCCTGAATCTCATGAGTAAGCTCAAGCTGCTGATTTTCTGGTTGAACCATGATTTTTGATTGTTGATACACAATTTCAGCATGTTGTTTTGAATCATCTGGTTTTGTAGCTTGTTATTTTTCCATATCAGCAATTAGATGTTCACATAAACCTTTTCCTCGAACCATCTTAGCAACCCGAATATCAACATCATACTCCATGACCTTTGTTATCCAGTTTTCTCTTTTCTCATTTAATTATTTATTTAGTAAGAATGCTTTCACACTTGGATGAGAAACAAGAACATGGATTTTATTGTTTGAAAGCATATACTTGAAATTCTTTAGTCCTCTAACTACTAAAAGTACCTTTTTTCAAGAAATGTGTACCTTGTTTCGTAATCATGCAAACTCTATCCAAAGAAAGAAATTGGCTGCTCAATATTCTCATCATTAACTTGAGTTAGAATAGCTGAGATTGTTTCAGCTCCTGCAAGTGCATACATTGTAAAATATTTATCAAAATTTGGATTTGTAAGAGTAGGAGCTGAGAGATAGTTGTTTTGATCACTTCAAAACCTTCTCTCCCTTCATTGGTCCAAGAGAAATTTTTCTCTTTCTTTAACATGGTTGTTAATGGTTTAACCAATGCTGTAAAATATGGAACAAATCTTCTAACAAAGTTGATTTTTCCAAGAAAAATTTGTAATGCCTTCTTATGATGAGGCAATGATAGTTATGATATAGCTTTGATTATGAAAGGATCAATTGCTAAACCTTGCTTAGAAACAATATGACCAAGTAGCTTGCCTTGATGTACTGAAAAGATAGACTTCTTGGGATTTAAGGATATTCCAAATTGTCTACATAACTGAAAATTCTACCTTAAATGCATTAGATGTTCTTCAGAATCTTTTGAAAATACAAGTAACATCATCTAAATAAACAAGGATGCATTTATTTAATAAGTTGTGAAAAGCCATGTCCATTGCACATTGAAATGTTGCACCGGCATTTGAAAGACCAAAAGGCATCCTTTTGTAAGCATAAGTACCCCACTTGGTGGTAAAGGCTATTTTATATCTATCTTCTTCTCCGAACTAAAATTTGATTATATCCTCTATAACCATCTAGAAGAGATAGTCTATACGACTCGAGACTATTCTCAAAATCTTATCTATATTTGGAAGTGGGTAATGATCTTTTAATGAAGCCTTATTAAGATCTTGAAATCTACACATAGTCTCATTTCACCATTCTTTTCCTAATAGGAACAAGATTGACTACCCAACTTGAATGCTTAACTGGAAAGATAATACCCAATTCAATCAACTTAGATAATTCTTTCCTCATCAGAGGCTCTATTTTGGGATTTACAGGCCTCTATTTCTATCTATCAAGTTTATAATTTGGCTATAACTCAATTGTATACTTTGCTAAATTGGGATCAAATATTTTCAAGTATTTGTATTTCCAAGCAAAAACATCCTTAAACTCTTTGCAAAGATTAATAAATATTGTTTTTAGTTAAGAACATACCTTTCTAAGAAATATCTTTTTCCCTTCATCAACCGAGATCTCTTCGTAATTATCAGCGTGGGTTGACATTTTAGTCTTGACTTTTCTTAACTGATCGTCAGTGCTGAAGATGTCTTCCAATGTGACCAAACCTCGAGGTAGTTTATTTGTCTTCAACTGAACAATCTGGTCACCATATAAGTGTTGTAATTTATCTTGATTAATTGTAGAAAACTTCAGCTTCTTCTTTGTGTAAAAACCTAGATTTGATCATCACTTTCAAAACTTTCCTATTTGAATCATTATCGTGTATTGAGGGCCGAAAATTAACTTTATATGAGGTTGGATTTTGCTATTTTCAATTTGTTGAGAACTTCAAAATTAGCCCCACTCTTGCAAGTCTGTTTGCATGCTTGTTTTTAGCTCTAGGACTAGATTGAATGAGTGTTAATAACATGAAATCTTCCATTAAGTCTAAAACTCTATGTTTGTAAGACTTCATTAATGGATTCTTACAAACATTGAAATTTTTTACTTGATTGATAACCAACTCAAAGTCACCAAAAATATGTAGCATGTTGATACCTCTCTTTTTGGCCCAAAGTAGGCCATGAATTAATGCTTCATATTCAGCTACGTTACAAGTACATGAAAATTGGAGATTCAACGTTGAGAAATACCTTTCATTCATTGGGGAAGTGAGCATCAAACCTGCTCCTTGTCCTTTCTTGTTCTTAGCTCCATCAAAATGAAGCTTCCAAATCCCTTATGTTGAATCTTCTATTTTGGATAGTAAGGGAAGTGGTGTATTTTCTTCATGCATATAATACACACCAAACATGTGTTCTTCAACTTCCTTAAAAGGATCATGAGCATGTTATTCCCTTTGTCTTTTCATGCATAAACATGTTAGAAACACCATCTAATGTTGAAACCTGAGCTACCTCATCAAAATTAAAATGATCTAGGGTGAATAATTAGCCACCGCATTTGGAGAGTGAGGCTCAATGTGAAATCTGGCCAATGGTTCTCAATTGATAGTAAATTTGGTACCATAACGAGTAGTGAAAAATAAGGACCAATCTGAAGAGAGATAACCTCCTATTTTTATCATGAAGTCTCTAAATAAGCATATAAGGTAAAGTATGAAGGTAAATCCACAACAATAATATCTTGTAGAATAGAAACATTTGGGCAAGCATTTAACATCACTTCTAAATTTTTTATCATACCAATTGTATTGGTTGTAGTTCCATCAAGCTATAAGACACTCCTTTCTGTAGGCTCATACTGCAGACCCAATTTTTTTGCAATTGCTTTTGGCATAACTATGCTACTTGTGCCACTTTCCACCATGCAATTATGAACTAGATGTTCTCCAATAATCAATGATAAATAAAATGGTGGTGGATTCTTGATATCATGAGCATTCAAAACTTTCTAAACCATCCACTTAACTTCTTTAATGCGGTCTTATTCAAACATTCCAAGGACCATGTCTACCTTCGAACTTCCTTTTCTGCTATATTTGAAGAAACCTACATCTTACCTAGTTCATGAGAAATTAAATCTTGTTGTCCAGGAATACTTAGAGCATCCCACATTGAGATGTTAATATTATGCTTTTTCATTACATTAACAATGTTAAAAAAGAAATAGTTTTAGAGACAGATTCAATTTGTCTTAGAGTAGGCCTTAGAAAAAACTCGATTCCACTTTACTACCTTCGATATTTGAGGTATAAACAGTCTTCTTAGATTGGGATGTAGTTTTTTTGATCACCTTTATCAAATGGAACACTTGTTTTTGAGGATTATTAGGGTTATTGGTTGACTTTGGGATAGTAGATGTTGTTTTATCGGTGAATGATAGGTAGGATAGGCCTTTTTGTTGTTTTTGACTTTCAACAGCTTTCCCTTGAGCCCTAGTAGTAACTATAATGAAATCCTCCTCATTAAAACTGACTAAATTTATTTAGGTGATTTCGAACACGAGTTTTTGCTTCCCACCCTCCATTTGAGGCATGAAAAATGTTTGATTGAGGTTGTGTGATAAGATTGATTTAGAAAAGTATTTGGGCAAGTTACAACTGGATGAGGTTGCTTGCAAGGTTGACACCACTCTTCGTAGCCATATTAAACGAGGACTAAAGCATTAGATGAACTAGGAGCCTTCAGGTCAAATTGCCTTTGCTAGTAAGGATGCCTATAATTTTGATTCTATTGATAGGGCTGCCTATTTTGCTGATTCTGTTGATTTTGCTGATAAGGAGCTTGATAGGGTCTACTCGCTTGGTAATGCAATTATGTTTTCAATCAAAGTGATTTATTTCCCATAGTTTGCAAAGCTTTAAATACATCATATGATGGAGCTACAACAATAGGTTCTATGATTGTAATAGGTTGAGGAATAGGTACTAGATCTGCCAAAAATGGCATTGAAGGCCTTGGTGCCAATTTTCCATCTTGAATAAGACTATTTTCAGCTCGGATAGTGATATCATAGGCTGCTGGGAGTGTCTCTCCCCCATTGACTGAATCATAGTTGAGATATCACTGTTTAATGCCCTAAGATAATAAAGGAAAGCATGATCAGCTTGAGGCTTGACACTTGTTGGAATTCTTTCCCAAGTTCTGGCAAAACGGATATTGAAACTAGACATAAATTCATTGGGAGCTCTTTTAATAGTAGACAACTATTCAATGAGAGACAAATGATTTGAATTATCCTAGAACTGTTTCAACAATTTTTCACCTAAGTTATCCCAAGTTCTTATGCTTCCAATTTCTAGGTTTCTATACCATTGCAAGGCCTTCCTTTTAAAAGATGTAGCTAAAAGTCTTAAAGCTACATCTTCATGAGTGATGTTATGGAATGCACATATGGCTGCGACATCTTTGATATATTAAGTAGGTGTAATCTAATTTTCACCCGTGAGTGATGGAAAACTTTTCATGGCAACATTAGGAATGTCATGGTAGATTGGGATTACTAATGGACTGCCATTAGTAAAGGTCATAAAATTCCTTGGTGGTTGAATAACCTTTTGAAAAATTGGGATGTTAATAGAGAAATTGATACGTGGTGAAGGAATATCGGGAGGAGGATTATCGAAACTAGGACTATTATAAGGTAAAGTATTACTAACTCTTCTCCTTCTAGTAGAATTCAAGAGTAAAGAAATAAATTTAGGATGAATTCCTCTTACCGATGATCTTGTAGTCACTTTAGGCATGTATCATGACACAAATACTGGTATGATATTAGCTTTATGGAGTCACCAAAAGATATTAAAATCTTTAGAATAAATTACTGCAGCCTTATTCTCGAAAGTAACATTGTAGCTATTGTAAATATGTTGTGGATCTATTGTAACTTGCATGCAGATCTCATTCGTTGTCCCATCGGGTGTGCTAAAAGCTATTATCTCTCAAAAGTCCACCCTATAGAGAGATGGATACAGTTTTCTAAGATCGTAGAATTTGATCTCTCTTTCATAGATACAATGAGAAACACCTCAGTGCATGTGGGTATACCTATTTTGAGGTAAGCATTCGGTATCAAGGCTAGTTCCTTTTTGATGTATCATAAAGCTTACTCTAGGGTTTAAGGGTAAAAAATGAATGTAAGGTAATTAAAACTAAGGTGATACACCAAATTTGTATGAGGGATTTGGTGAGTATATGCACAATTGATATGTGAAATGATTTTTGATGCACAAACCAACAATTCTTTCATAGAAAATCAAGGGCAAAACACTTGAAGGTATTAAGGGAGATTATTACAAAAATATTGCTAAGCTAAACATGCACATTAATATTATGCAAAAATTACTGATTTTGCAATGGGGTAAGATGATTAATAAGGAATTTGCATTCAAAAGACTAATAGGAACATACACAAGACTACAAGTAATTGGGAAGGTAGAAATACTTCACACTCGAGAGGAAAAACTGGAAAAAATTGCTTCAAGTACTCATATATCCAAAATTCCTTCTCCTATGCTTTGCAAAGGCACACAATATATAGAAAAATAATTCTCCCACCTTTCCTAAAAATAGCCTTAGGCTTGTCATACTCGCTCATGCATCATATTATTATCCTTTACTTAATAATAGATAAAGGAACAAAAATAGAGCATGCAATTACAAATAGGCATTATTAGCCTTAATTACAATACAGATCAAACTGAATTTGATTGTTCTATTTTTAAGAAAAGAAGGGTGAATAATTTGCTAAAATAAGATTGCTTGCTAGGCAAGTCTCTCTCCATGGGCATGCAATTTCATCTTCTTCTCTGTTCTGACCTCTTGTGAAGCATGCAAAAATAACTCTGTTCGTGAACAAAAGCTCCATGTATTTTGGGACCACCCTTTGATATATGAATTTGCCTTCATTTGAGTTTGGCCACCTTTGTGGACTTAACACATTACCATGGTTTAGATACATAATTACCGAGTAATTTGTAAAATTCACCACACCATGCTCATTACACGATATTTTGATTATACACAAAAATATAATGTATATCTTTTGGCCTTTGCATGTCTAAATAGTATATAATTTAGAAATTCACCTTTTTGGTGATCATTGGGTATAATTTGGTTGGCATTTGAATTTGAAAGCATACACTATGGCTAAACTTTTGAAAGTCCTTAAAATGATTATTTATTTGATTTGATGATGTGGGCTGGCCCCTTCTCCATGGTGACTCACCCCTCCATGTGTTTTGTCGATGGCATATGCAACTCAATGTTGAGTTTGATTTGAAATTGTTGATCATTCTGGGCCATTGATTTCATCTCTTTTTGATCACGAGTCATTGATCTTGCACCTGTGGTTAGGGTTTCAAACTGAGCATTTAATTCAGTTGGTGGGAACTAACCATGGTTAATCATTTTGAGACTTGAGCTCTATCCTCAGCCTTTGATCTTTTTCCTTGATACTTTTTGATCGTTGATGCTTTAACCATGGTTGAGTCTTGTTGACTCGTCTCTCGAGTTTTCTTGCTAAAGGTTGGCTTTGACCACAATGATCACTTGATTTGGTTTTTGTGATGCGAGTGAATCCTTGGAAAAAAAAATTGATGCCATTGTTGAGGCTCACTGTGCTCATCTTTAAAGCATTTCCCTAGCCTATTGGGCCCTATGACTTTGTATTTGGTATATTTCTAGCCGTTCTTTCTCCTTTTGAGCTTTCTGTGCGAGATTATGAAGGTGACCACCATTATTGTTTCTTCGAGCTTGATTTTCGTCATTCTTTGGTCTCTGTGATGTATTGGAGTTCTGCAAGGGTTTTGAAGCTTAATTCTTCTTTGGTCTTACATCACTTCTTGATGAGGTTGGTAAGTTTTCTGATCCTTAAGTTTTTTGCTGGTATTTGGTTATCACCACATTGACCTGAAAACTGCTAACTGTTTTTTCATTCCTATGTGTGATATCTTGGATGACTTTGGTCATTTTACAAGTTGAACGCATTTTGGGTCCGGTCATTTTAGTTTAAGCTTGATGATATCTCAAGGGTTTTCTCCACTTCGATTTAACTAGTAAGTTTTACTTCTTTCTCTGACTTGGTACCCATTAATGGGTCCATGATTAAAAAATAGATCTGTACTTTTCTTTCTTATACTACGTAATTTGAAGGTGATTGACCTTAAAAGAATGTTAACCTCTGAAATGCTTGAATACTTTTCAATTCGGATGTGTGTGCCATTTGACTTAAAGCTTTTCTATTTGAGCCTATTGTTCTGAATAATAAATGGATATTCTTATTTGCTCAAACATGTCTAGATCCGAATGTTTACTATTATGGGTATTCGAACTCCTTCATTCCTTTTAATTTTGCAATTTGTTCTTGAGGCTAATAATATTTTCTGAAAATTTGAAATCCACTTCATATCATCTTAGTTTTGCATTCTCTGATTTCATTCAACCATTAATATTCACCTAGTCTATGATCTATTCGTTTTGTGAAAACACTGAGTTTTGTAAGCTGATTCCTTTTGACGGTTTCGCTAATCATTTTTCTTTTCACTGATTTGGTTCATCGTGGCTTGAGGAAGACATTATTTTACTATAACTTCTCTTTTGTGCCTCGAATTATTGCTTTTAATAACTCAGATCTCGGTATTCCTCCTTTGATATGGATATTTACCCCATTCTTTCACCTGAAGATGGAGATTCTGTGCTCTGAAACTGTAGATGACTTCTCCTCTGAGATCAAGTTCTGATGTGGATGTTCCTTTTCACTCTTCTCTATATAAGCTTTCGCTTTATCATTTGAGTTAAGGGTTTACACTAATAACACCCGGTATTTACAATGGGGTCCTCAATTAAAACATTACTATTTCATTATTTGATCATGGGCCTTGAGTTATTATTTCCTATCTTACTCTGAGCTCGAATTGGTACACTCTTCCTCAACTTTTATTTAAATCTGGGTTACTTTGGCCTTGATTTATTGAGTCTATCAGATATTTTGCATTATAAGATTGTGTCTGAGATTTTTCTTTTCTCTATTGCCAATATTATGTGAGCTCAGATCTGTTCAATTGGTAAGTTTATGATTCACTACATAAAGTTCTATTTTGAGCTCAAGACCTGGAAAATGACTTGGTATTTTAATATTCTGAAAAGGTGAGCCCATGGCCTTAAATATGATGGTCATCTTTTATTTGTATCACTGAGTAAATAGCCCTAGACTTTTCGAGAGAATTTGTAACTTGTTTAAATTGTGTCAATTACTTCCTTGAACACATTCCTTCAAGATTAATAAGTTTGTATCTAGAACCTTCCTTTGACTGTTATGATTTTGTATTTTAGAAAAATGGCTTCACTCTACTTGTCTGTCATGCTCCAATGATATTGCAACATCTTTGTATTCCTTCTGAATGAATTCTATCTTCGTAAACTGTGAATATTGCATTCAATTTGATCTTTGAAGCTATTACCTGTATTATTTTGTGTAGTTGATACTTGATTAATTTCAAGACTGTACTTATAGAATGCTATACTTGTAAGATTTATCTAGCAACTTCATCTCTCTTCGGCTATTTAGGCTTATAATGAATGCTCCAAAATCTTTCAGTTTGATGACTGAAAGTATAGTTCCCTTTCTTTTCTACCTAAACACTGTGTTTGATATTTATTAGAACTTTTGTATGCCTACTGGAAAATTTAAAATGTCCATTTTACACGGAAAAGCCTTGTAAAATTTTTCCAAGAATTCTTTACTTTATTCCTTTTCAGCTGTAGTAGTTGTATTTTCTGATTCAGGATACATAATGTAACACTTTTCTGTTAAAGCTGATTTTTGTTTAGACATTGAATCATAATATGTTGTCTTGATCATGTCATGCTTTCTGGCTTTTCTGTATCATTTATTTGATTTACATAGTCCTTTTAAAACATATGATAGTTGAAAACAACATGATGAAAAGTTGTAAATGTCCATTTTAAATGGCGAAGCCCTATCAAATTTTTCCCAAAATCCTCTTTTCATTCTCGTTTCAGATTGTAATCCTTTATTTTCAGATTAACTTCAACTTCTTGACATTTGATTCTTTCCCTTTAGTTTCAAACTAAAACATGTATTTCTATCTTCTAGTCTCTCTTCTGTATTATAACTTCTTCCATTTTAGAACGGTTACTGAAAGTTTGAGTTACATTCTTCCTAGCTACAACTTGAACGTGCACACTTAAGAAAACAGTTAGAAATACTTAGACTTTTGGCCTCTCTTATGTCCATATTCTTATTTATTTTTCTTTATTATTTTTCGAGTAAGTAAAGCATGTATGCGATCTATTATTCAAGTAAATTATATCTCTGTTTGAAGAGATTCATATGCACAAACTAGGACAAGTGTAGGAATATGATTTGATCCCGAGCTCATAGCGATAGTTATTCTTTTCTTTTTTAGGTACAATGGCTTCTACAATGGAGATGAAGAAGGAACAAAAGATGGATATGGAGATGCTTTAATGAAGAAAGAAATCCCCAAGACAATGATGGGTTTACTCATAATCATTTACTTTCTCTTTCATACATGTGTACCTTTTATTTCATTAGCTCTACTTTACTTTCCAGTTACATCTCACGGCTTGTATGAGGAACATTTAAAAATTCCTTATGAATAAAACATTGAATTTTGTAGATGAGTCGTATATTTCTTTGCATTTCAACTTTCGTATGAATTGTATGATGAACTAAAAAATCAGTCATTTAATTGAATATTTCAATCATGAAGGAAAGAAAATTAATGAGAAACTGTAACATTTAGTAATGAACTCTGATTTATGTAATCTACACCTATGTTTGCTGTCCCAAAACTCAACACTTCACCTATTCTGCAATTTGGTGTCTTCATCAAGACAACACAGCTGTCCTTCGGGGCCGCTGTGTTCTTTTGCTGAAGGTATCATGAAATTGCAGACTATGTGATCTGTTACGTTTTGTAATAGCACACATAGCTACAAATTTAATGTAATCTTTTAAATAAATTAGCAGTAATGACATAATCTGAAAAATATCCCCTAGCTTAGATATACTTCACTAATGATATCCATCGTAATGAAATTTCAAGTTGCTCGTTTTTGCACAAGTGCAAAAATTGTCAACAGGATCTACAATAATAACTAATGCAACGATTGCTTTGATGCATCCAAACCATATAAGTGTACAACATATAAATGTAACTTCATATCAATTATAATGCATACACGATATAGTCAAACATTTTATCATATAAAATTTGTGTTGAAGGCATCATTATTGATAAAGACAATGTATTTATTATTCTAGAAAAATAACACATTTTACAAGTTATATATAAATTTAAATCTAAATTTCATCATTCATTTCTATTCTATTGTGCTACCTACAACTTGTAAAATCATGTAATCATGGGTCAACGAAAGAGTGACATGGACCTCATCCCTCCTTTCTAACAACACTAACAAAACTTAAAACAATAGTTTAGAGAGATAAAATTTATATTTCCCACAACCTAATAATTCATAATTACACATTTTGGGTTTTAGACAAAGAGATAGAGAGAAATTTATTCATTTTATATATAACGTGTATTTCACTAAATCTGGACATATTCTAGTAAATTTAGACTCCAGTATTTCAAGTATTGGAAGAAATCCATCTCTATTTTTGCGTATATTGGATTCCATTATTACTATTATTGGAATCCATTAGTAGCAATATTGGATTCCAATATTGTCATTATTGGACTTATTCTAGTTCCAATTTCACTATTATTGGATTCCAATCTCGCTATTATTGGATTCCAATTTCACCACTATTGTAATCCAATTTATAAATCATGATTTTTGGATTTTAGTTTTGCTATTTTAGGATTTCTATTTTGTTATTATTTGAATACACTACATAAGTCAAGCGACCGCTATCTTACAAAAAGCCTCATGACCGCTATCTTACAAAAAGCCTCATGACCATTATCTTGATAAGCCAAGCGGTTGCTAAATTACATAAGGCAAGTGGCCGCAAACTTCAAGATAGTGCGTGAGTGATTGTTAAATCATTCATGCCACATATCAATCTTAATATCATCGTACATATATACAAATATGTATGCATACTTTATTAAAAACAATAAACATTGACATTGAAAATACTATCCCTAAACATCCTTGATTGGTGTTAAATTTGATGGTTTTACAGACATTTTTCAAGATTTTAGACGTAATATACATTAAAATATTTTATAGAACTAGAAAGTGTGACTTGAATATTGTTAAATTTGAAGTTTGTTTAGAAGTTTTTCGTGATTTTAGACGTAACATACTTTCAAATATTTCATAGAAATGACACGTGTGACTCAAATGGTGTTAAATTTGATGGTTGTTTAGATATTTTTCGTGATTTTAGACATAACATACTTTCAAATATTTTATAGAATTGACACATGTGACTCGCATGCTTAAAAGGTGACTCATCAATTTTTATATTATATAAAAAAATTCTTTGTATATATTAAGCATAGTTAAAAAAATTGTAATTGTCTTTTATAAATTTTGAAAGTAGTGTATAAGTGCGAGTGATAACACTTACAATTGTGATTGGTCACATGTCTAATTGTGAGCCAAAAGTCACACTTCTCTCGACTCACACTTTTAAGTAATAGTACTTTGCAATTCAAAGTATAAGTCTCTCTTTGTCACTTCTTAGTGTCGGTCTTGACTCGCACTTCTAAGTGCCAATCTCAACTTGCACTTCTCGAGTGCTATTCTTGATTTGCACTTCTAAGTGCCAGTCTTGATTCACACATATAAGTGTGAGTCTTGATTCACACATCTAAGTGTGAGTCTTGATTTGCACAACTAAGTGTGATAACTCAGGTGAGTCATTACTTATTTCAATTGAAAAGAATTGAGGGAGTTAAATCTTAAATCTTTATTAAAAATTAAAGTTTATTTTATTCATAAAAAACTATACAGTATTGATAATTGATAAGTACATACATGTCCTTCACATCGAACTAGATAAATGAATTAAAACTATTATTCATTATCATAGAGTTCAAAGACTTCAAAGAAAGTAGTTGCTTCAACTTTAGCTACTAGAATTTTCGATATTATTTTCTATTTTTCATTGAACGAAAGACATATTATTTTGGAAATATTAGCTATTATTAGCATTATACTAGGCGGAGAGCATCCTATATATATATATATATATATATATATATATATATATATATATATATATATATATATATATATATGGGGACGGCTCTGCCAAACAATTTTGGGTAACATTAATTTTTCAACAATACCTTTCAAAAATATAAAACAATGTTTATTTATACCAATTATTTTGTATAAATTTAATTATTTTTAATATATATCGATGTAAATTTTTATAATTTATATATAAATCTATATTAATAATTGATTGTTAAATATTAAATATGTAATTCGCATGTGACGCGTTTATTATAAATATGTGCAAATATTTTACAACTACAATAAACAAAAACACCTAAATGGGCATCAAGGGTTGCACGTTGAAGTGCAAACACAAGAATTAAGGGCTTTATTTTACCAAAATTATATAAGGGATTTTATTTGAGACAAAAATTATATTATTAAATTCTTACTTTAATTCTTTACAATACCAAATGCAATATTAATGATAACCATTTTGTAAGGCAAAATGTTAACTAATGTTTAGGTTTCCTCAACATTAATTAGCCATTAAAACAAACTATGTAAATTTCGCTATTTAAAAGTACATGCATGATTCGAAATATGTGATCCTTTTTAGAGCAAGTAAATGTTGTCAGCCATCAATTAGCCATTTGATGTAAAGCAATGTAAAATCATACGCATGCCCTCTTAAATTGGCATGCCAATGAAATTGGCAGTTGGATTTGTTTGTTACAATTCACTATAAATACACAATTATTGATTTTATATTTTTAACATTTGCCTTTCTATTCTCTTTGTCAATGCGTAAGCTTATTCATCAATAAAAAAATCTCACAAGGGCAAGTGTCAAAAATTTTGTGCTTGATTTCTAGAAACATATTGATTTCCTCTCCGTGCCAAAAATAGGTATGTGTACTCACCTTTAACCCCTCCAAAATTATGAAATTATGTTAATGTAAAATTTTCCATAGTTGATTAGGGCTTATATCCATCTAGGGATTTTTTAGATAATTAAACGAAAGAAAGTTTGTTATTCAATATTTTGTAGAAGGTAGTTTTGTTTATCAAATAAATAATTTCGTAATATATTAAACATTTGTTAGAAGTTGTGAAAGAAGGATGGAATTGAGAAAATCTTGACAGATAAATTGTGCAGATTAATGCAAAGAAACATGAGAGGAATATTTGTAGAATGTTTAAAAACACGAAGCTCTTGCAAGAACTCGATTCGCTTGTGTGTTTTGAAAAATAAGCCTGGTGGTATGGATGGTGGCTCAATTTGTGCAATAAAAAAGTGAATATCAGAATCGATTTATGGTCATGGTGGTGCTCATGAATCGATGAGCAGATGTACTTGATAAAATCAATATTATTTTTTTGTCTTTATTGTTGTCCACAAATAGTCCTCTATTGCACATAATCAACAAAATGCAATGGCTATGACGTCATTGAAATTATCAATGAAAATATCTTAGAAGATATTTATGATAAGATTGAGTTGCCACTCAATGTGTTGGTGTTGGATTATAGTGACCTATTTGCGAAAAAAATATGGTAATGCAAGAGTAGGAGAACCAAACAAATTTTGGAGAATAAAAGAACGAATACAGATTTGTGAAAGGAGAATTCAAGGAACAAGGAAACTCTAAGATGTTGATTATTATCTTTAACAGAAAAACCACTTTTGTTACTGTGGAAGTAGCATCTATCCTCTAAACTATTCAAAAAATGTAAATTTTCTCTGTTTGGGTCATGCATATCTGGCATTTTGTCTTTTCACGCCTACGAGATTTCTCTCTTTTATGCTTCAATGTCATATTTTGCCTCAAGGGCATTTTGGTAAAGATGCAGTCCTTTGAAAATACCCATATTCACCCTTTTACAAAAAATGGACATAGTAGTTGTACATCAAAATATGTTATTGTGGCATATCTTAGTAGACTCTACGATGACAATATCTTACTTTATCATGTTAAATCCTATCAATTGATAATATCCAATTACTATGGTGTCACATAAGTTAGGGACCACTAAGCTAAAAATATTAATCTTTGACTTGTTAAATGGTAGCCATTCTTAAGGTCAAAATATTATATTGTAGAACTATTAGGTTAGCTCTGCGAGCGCTAAGCTCAAAACATCTTACATTATTAGCTCCTGTCTCTTACAGAATTCTATTCCTTTCATTGAAACAAATAATTTCTCCTCAATCCACTAATCAAAATAAAAAAATTCTATAACTTTCAACTTTCTAATGTTTATATTTTATTTAAATAATTTTTTAATCTACAAAACTTATTTATATTTTTCTTTATTTGCTAGTTAGTATTGATTTGACAAATATGAGGCATTGTTGCAACATTGATTTATTCTATTTAATAAAAATCAAAATTCTAAGAAAGTCATTCGTCCAATCTTTAAATAAGATATGAGATTTAGAAAAAATAATGTTAATAGAATATTGACTGCATTTAATGTTTATCCAAAAACGAAGATGTATTTACATGCTTGGACACGTGGCACATCCAAAAATAGCACATCCAAAAGATGTATTTATATTTTTCTATTTTTGCTAGTTAGTAATGATTTGACAAATATTTCAGCTATCAACTTGTAAAATTGTGGTGTTTTTTTTAATTGCACTTGAAAAATCCAACATATTATGTATTTTAAAATGCCACCTATATTGTTGCAATATTTTCAAGCATAAAAATGATTCTAGATAGCTCCATGTTTTTGCAAAGAACTATATATTTGATGCATAATTTAATTTTTTGTTTTGTCTTCTATCTGAATTTTAACATGGGTATTTACAATATGTGCAACATTTAAATTGGATACTTGCAATATGTACATAGTTTATGCATACAATAACATTACATAGGGGCATTATATTTTTAGCATTCTGTGGATGTCGACATACCGTATGTGCATAATTTATACATTAAGTCTTCGTACTTCAATTTTATAGCAAAATTTGAAAGTTGTGATTATTTGCAATGTAAAGCACGTAATGCAAAAAATTCTAGAAATTTTTTCAAACAATCGCACAACTAGCACATCTCCCAACCTTGACGCATGAATTTGCCGCTTTGTCTTGTTGATTTTAAAATGTTGGTAAAAAAATTACTATTAACAAGGTTTATTAAATATTATAAGTACAACATAAAAAATTGTAGTAATTAACAAATCTTTCAAATAAATACAATTTTCGTCCTCCAATATTAAAAATTCAATACCGATTAAGGAAGACAAAATTCAACTTGTTGACTTTGGGAGTAAATCTTTAGTCCAATTTTTCCTCTAGAAATCCTTTTAAGTCAAGATATGTTTGAAAATGAATATTTTTGGTCCAATAACTGATATTTCAAGTGTTATACTTAAGCATTGTAGTCATTGATCTCCATCAACGCATGTAGGAAAAGCATTTTTGTGAAAATAATTGATCTAGGACGTTTAAAAGACATCAAACTATTTTAGAAACATGTTCAATATTTTTCATTCAAACAAGAACATATTATAAGTACAAAAAGGAATTTTTAAGTAATTAAAAATGTTTCAAACTTTCTAAGAAGATGATCTTTTAACATCCATGAGGCTAGTCACACTTTTGTTCGAGTAGTAATAAAGATAAAAGAACAGTTACAAATTTCACTTCTATCTTAAACTACCATACCTTTTTTTTCAGATTCAATCCTCTAACGAGGTGGAATTTCATCACAAGATTAATACTAGAGATACTAATGGAAATTAAAATCACTACATCATTCTCTAGCTTGTTAAATTATAGTGACTCTTTAGCTTGAAATATTATATTCTTCAATTACATTCTCCCACTAAGGTAGCAAACGCTAAGTTCAAAATTTCATTTAGCAACTTGTTCATGTCAACATGAAAAAGCATATTATTCTTGTCATGTACTTGTAATTGTACTTATAAGAGAACACAAACCCAATAAGCATATTATTCTTGTCATGTACCTATAATTGTATCTACATTTACGTTTATCTTGGTCTTAACTACACATCATTGCTCTCCATTGAGAAATCGGACACGGGATAGAGAGGAGTCGTGGGATGCTTTTTTTTGAAACAACAATGTCCTCATCTCATTCTAGTCAAACAATTTTTTGTGAAATCACCTCACCAAATATTGCAAACAAATTCCCATCAGAAGTGCTGCTTGTGCTCCTTGTAACATATCTCGTGCTTACCCTCTTCATTTCCATGTGCAGTATGAACAACCTTAGAGAACCTAAATGTAATAAATAGATGTGTCAATAAAGAAATTCCAATAAGATATTACTTTTTGATTTGTTGTCTAATAATATATATATATATTATGAAATCATGTCTAGCAATGTTAGTTATTTCACCTTGCTCCATTTTGTTTGTAGATTCTTCATTTATAATATATATTTAACTAAATACATCTAATATCACTAACATTCAAACCTACAACCTCCACTAAATGAAGTAATTGCAAGAAAATTAAATAATTAATGTTACGGTTGCCTAAACATTAACTATGATTATTAAAATAAAGTTTGTTAGGTTATGTTGAGGCATAACCTTTTTTGGCGAAGGCAAGAGGATATGAAATTTATGGATTTTTTGGGTATTTATGACATTCATAGATTGTGTTCATGTGATGACGAGATCAATTAATGACTATTACTAATTATGAAAGAATTCAATTAGAAATCTTGGAGACATGAGTTGAAGATTGGAATGAAGGTTCTCAACATCTCTATTTAAGCATCATCTATATCAAGCCTTTGGAAATCATTGTCACAATAGCCTTGTTCACTATGGGTGGCACCTAGAAAATGCATTGAGCCTTCTTCCTGTGAAGAGGTCAAGGCCGACCCGATAGTATGGAATATTTTGCATGATGGTGGTGTTACGTCGTTTATGGAAATATTGTCTCGGTCACTCTGTCGAGTAACTTTTTGTAGTGCGTGTGCAACCTGGAAGAAAGGAAGAGGCAAATTGGGAAAGACTAAAATTATTATTTTGACAAAATCCATTTCGGATGTGTGACAGGCTCCCCGCGGAGGGAGACATTTATTTTAAACACTCACTTCAAGAGGAGATAGATGATTTCCTTTATGTTGGTGAAAATATGAGAATGTATCACTCGGGCTATAAGTAGGAAACTCTTCCACAACCTTGGGATAGGGTTCTTTGAGACATTGAGGAGGTACTTAAAACTAAAGTGACACTACGAATTGACCTATAGACCTCAATTTTTGTTCTTGCACATATTCCACATGATAGGAAGGTAAAATTTATGGATTTTTTGTTTCAATCACTTGAGAAGTCCCTTAAGTGAAGAGGAAGGTACCTTCCTCCACCGGGCCTTTTGTATTTTCTCTTTAAAATGGTAGCTTCCCAAAAAGAAATATCACATTTCACCTCTAAGCTAGGTAAGAAAAATCATGTCTTCCCCCACTTCTATAACAAGCTACCTCTTTTTGTCATCATCACCGTTGACTTTGTGTCCCTCACGACTTTGATTCGGACATCATGATCATTAGCCAAAGAGATATGGTGGTCTCTCCACGTTCTTTCACTCTTGTCGCTCCCTCATATTATCTTACATATCTTAACCCTTCGGACCCATAAAAGCACTCTCCTATGGTCTCTCGAACCACTATAAGACCCGACATATACTTCCTCTCCACCTCTTGTCGATGCTTCTCTGGCTTCTCCTCTTATCTCCCTAAACATTGTCATGGCTACACTCGACTCAACCTACCTGATCATGGAAGCATGTGCGAATGCCCCCCCTCCTTTTTGCATTGAAGTTAACATGGAATATGAATTTCCGATGTGTTGTGGGATCTTGCCTTTGTTTACCATGTTTCTCCTCTATCGGAGAAAATGGGCTCCCCCACTATAGCTTCAGAACACCATGAGAATTTAGAGAAGATATCACCGATCTCGCTCGAGGCTATGAAGATTATGTCAAACTCAATATAAGATATCAAGGAAAGGAAAAGTCACACGGACATGACCTGGATGAAAAATAATGAAGATTTCAGGAACACATTAAGTTAGTGGATGTCTTGGTTGAAGGAAGCCCTACTTGTTGATGTTGAGGATGAAGCAACCACTTTCATGAATATCCGTAAAATGTAATTTAGCTTTGTCTGTTTCGAAATTTTTGTTTTTTTGTTTTTTGCTGCATATAGGATTGTTATCTTCTTGTTTCATTGTAATATCTAGCGAGAGGGATTTTTGTAAAACTATGCGGGTTATTTGGGAAAACCCACTTTTACTCTAATTCCAAATAGTTTTATGTTTTAGCATATCGTAGTCGCGACTAATATCCTAATATCTTAATGTGTTTTCTTACATCCTTAAGATCGTTGTGCTCCAAATATTATTTCTTGATGTAACCTAAAGACTTCTCGATCAAAATTTTCCTGAATTCTTTAATTTATTCCTTTTCAACTATAGTAGTTGTATTTTCGATTCGGGATACATAATGTAACACTTTTCGTTAAAGCTGATTTTTCTTTGTCTAGACATTGAATCATAATAAGCTGTTGTCTTGATCATGTCATGTTTTATTGCTTTTCTGTATCATTTATTTGATTTACATAGTCCTTTTAAAGCATGTGATAGTTGAAAACAACATGATGAAAAGTTGTAAATGTCCATTTTACATGGCGAAGCCCTGTCAAAATTTTCCTAGAATCCTCTTTTCATTCTATTTCAGATGTAATCCTTTCTTTCCAGTTAACTTCAACTTCTTGACATTTGATTCTTCCTCTTTAGTTGCAAACTAAAACATGTATTTCTATCTTCCAGTCTCTCTTCTATATTATAACTTCTTCCATTTTAGAATGGTTACTGAAACTTTGAGTTACATTCTTCCGGCTGACAACTTGAACCTACACACTTAAGAAAATAGTTAGGAAATACTTAGGATTTTTGTCCTCTCTTATGTCCATGTTCTTATTTTCTTTTCTCATTCTTCTTTATGAGTAAGTAGAACATGTATGCAAATCGATATTCAAGTAAATTACATCTCTGTTTGAAGATATTCATATGCACAAACTAGGACAAGTGTAGGAATATGATTTGATCCTTGAGCTCATAGTTGATAGTTATTATTTTCTTTTTTTTAGGTACAATGGTTTCTATAATGGAGATGAAGAAGGATCAAAATATGGATATGGAGATGCTTTAATTGAAGAAAGAAACATCTAAGAAAATGATGGGTTGACTCATACTCCTTTACTTTCTCTTTCATGTATGTGTACATTTTATTTTAGTAGCTATACTTTGTTTTCTAGTTACATCTCACGGCTTGTGTTGGGAACATTTGAAAATTCCTTATGAATAAAACATTGAATTTTTTAGATGATTTGTATATTTCTTTCGCATTTCAGCTTTTTGTATGAATTGTATGATGAACTAAACAACTCAGTCATTTAATTGAAAGTTTTAATCATGTAGGAAAGAACATTAATGAGAAAGCGTAATATTTAGTAATGAACTCGATTTATGTAATCTCGTACCTATGTTTGATGTCCCAAAACACAACACTTCACCTATTCTCGCAATCTGGTGTTTTCATCAAGACAACACAACCGTCCTTCGGGCCCCTGTGTTCTTTTCTTTGAAGGTATCCAGAATTATAGACTATGTGATCACATTGCGTTTTATAACAGGTACACATAGCTGTAGATTTCATGTATTCTTTTAAATAAATCAGCAAGAACGACATAAACTAAAAAATATCCCGAACTTTATTATACTTCACTAATAATATCTATCGTAATGAATTTTTGAGTTACCCGTTTTTGCACAAGTGAAAAAATTGTCAACATTTCTAGCGATCCTATGGGGAAAGCTTCTTGCTAGCTTATATATTAGTGCCTTTCTCTTGTCCATTGGGCATGGAGTCTAAACATATAACCACAATTTGTCTTTTTCGAAAGGTACAACCCTTCCAAAATGGAACTAAAATTGGGAAAGGATTTGGTGAACCAGATCACTTTCACAGATGCACTTATTGAATTGAAAAACAATTCAATGTGTAAGGACTACACTTATTGAAGGGAAATTCTACTCTAATAATCACTGTAAGATATTCAATAATAGTGTTTGAGAAACATACCATTAGTAGGAATGAGAAGTTCCTCTCCATTCAGCTTCGAAACTTGAAAAACATTGTGTTCTTTTTAAGCTGAAATCATGTAAGGGTCACTCCAGATTGTATCAAACTTTGTGTGTCTTCCTAGATTTACATGATCAACATCCCACTTTAACACAATATCTCCTTCATTGAAGACTCTGAATTTGGCTTTCTTGTCAAAAGTCTTCTTCATTTGTCTCTGTTTCTTTTCCATATTCAAATAAGCTTGATCTCTTAGCTCTTGTAATTCCATTAACTCGCATAATGAACCATTTTATCTCTTAGCAGCTCCATTTGATGCAACAAATATAATGCAGGTAACTCAACTGAAATAGGCATTCTTGCTTCGGTTTTGTACACAAGTTTGTATGGTGAATTACTAACTGATCTTTTATGAGTCACTCTATCAGCCCAAAGTGTTGAATTCAACATCATATGCCAAGCTTTTTGATTATCTTTGAGTGTTCTTCCGACAATCCTTAACATATTCTTGTTAGTAATTTAAGCTAAATCATTACCTTGTGGATAATAATTAGATGAAGAAATTTGATATATTCCATGGTTGACAGCCCAATTTGTTATCTTTGCACCAAGAAAAACTAAAGTATTATCTGATATGATAGTTGCTGGAACACCAAATCTGCAGACTATACCTTCATAAAAGGATAGTATCGAATCTTCGTTAACATGCTTCAAGGCTATTGCTTCAGTCCATCGTGTAAAATAATCTGTAGCAGTTAAGATCCACTTATGTCCTTGTGATGAAGGCGGGTTTATCATACCAATAAAATCAAGACCCCACTATATAAAAGGTTGATCAACTGAGATAGGCTGCAAGGGTAGCGAAGCTAGAGGTTCTTTTCCATCAAAGAAAACACATTTTTTACACTTTCTAATCCGTTAAAAATAGTCTTGGAATATGCTAGGATAATAGTAACCAGCTTTTATAAATTTTAAGGCCGTAGTACGTGTTGAAAAATGACCTCCTATGGGTCCTTCATGGAATTCGAACAATATTTTCTGAATTTTATCATAATCAACACACCGCAACAAGATTCCATTTATATCTCTTTTGAATAACATATTATCAATGAAGATATATGGTACAACTTTTAATCTGAAATACCTTCGTTTATTCTTGTCCATGTTTTTCGGATAAGTGCCATGCTATAGATATTTAACCAAATCAGTCATCCATCTTGATTCCTGAATCTCATGAGTAAACTCAAGGCTTGATTTTCTGGTTGAACCATGATGTTCGATTGGTGATACACAATTTCAGCATGTTGTTTTGAATCATCTGGTTTTGTAGCTTGATATTTTTCCATATCAGCAATTCGATGCTCACATTAACCTTTTCCTCTAATCTGTCTTAAGAACCCGAATATCAACATCATACTCCATGACCTTTGTTATCCAGCTTTCTCTTTTCTCATTTAATTATTTATTTCGTAAGAATGCTTTCACATTTGGATGAGAAACAAGAACATGAATTTTATTGTTTAAAAGCATATACTTGAAATTCTTTAGTCCTCTAATTACTAAAAGTATCTCGTTTTTCAAGAAATGTGTACCTTGTTTCTTAATCATGTAACAACTGCCCAAAGAAAGTAATTGGCTGCTCAATATTCTCATGATTAACTTGAGTTAGAATAGCTGAGATTGTTTTAGCACTGCAAGTGCATACATTATAAAATCTTTATCAAAATTTGGATTTGTAAGAGTACGAGCTTAAGAGATAGTTGTTTTGATCACTTCAAAACCTTCTCTCCCTTCATTAGTCCAAGAGAATATTTTCTCTTTCTTTAACATGGTTGTTAACGGCCTAACCAATGTTGCAAAATCTGGAACAAATCTTCTAACAAAGTTGATTTTTCCAAGAAAACTCTGTAATTCCTTCTTATGATGAGGCAATGATAATTTGTGATATAGCTTCGATTATGAAATGATCAATTGCTAAATCTTGCTTAGAAAAAATATGACCAAGTAGCTTGCCTTGATGTCTCGAAAAGATAGACTTCTATGGATTTAAGGATATTCCAAATTGTCTACATAACTGAAAATTCTACCTTAAATGCATTAGATGTTCTTCATAATCTTTTGAAAATACAGTAACATCATCTAAATAAACAATGATGCATTTATTTAATAAGTTGTGAAAAGTCATGTCCATTGCACATTGAAATGTTGCATCGACATTTGAAAGACCAAAAGGCATCCTTTTGTAAGCATAAGTATCCCACTTGGTGGTAAAGGCTATTTTATATCTATCTTCTTGCCAAACTAAAATTTGATTATATTCAGCTGTAACCATCTAGAAGAGATAGTCTATCTGAACCCGAGACTATTCTCTAAATCTGATCCATATTTGGAAGTGGGTAATGATCTTTTAATGAAGCCTTATTAAGATCTCTGAAATCTACACATAGTCTCATATCACCATTATTTTTCCTAACAGAACTAGATTGACTACCCAACTTGAATGCTTAATCTGGAAAGATAATACCCAATTCAATCAACTTAGATAATTCTTTCCTCATCGAGAGGCTCTATTTTGGGATTTATCGGCCTCTATTTCGTCTCATCGGGGTTATAATTTGGCTGTAACTCAATTGTATGCTTTGCTAAACTGGGATCAAATCTTTTCAAGTCTTTGTATTTCCAAGCAAAAACATCCTTAAACTCTTTGCAAAGATTAATAAAATATTGTTTTTCGGTTAAAGAACATAACTTTCCAAGAAATATCTTTTTCCCTTCATCAACCGAGATCTCTTTGTAATTATCAGCGTGGGTTGACATTTTAGTCTTGACTTTTCTTAAGTGATCGTCGAGTCTTGAAGATGTCTTCCAATGTGACCAAACCTCGAGGCGTTTATTTGTCTTCAATTGAACAATCTGGTCACCATATAAGTGATGTAATTTATCCGATTAATTGCGTAAAACTCACTTCTTCTTGCTACAAAAACCTGCAGATTTGATCATCACTTTAAAAAACTTTCCAATTTGAATCATTATCAAGTATTGAGGGCCTAGAAATTAACTTTATATAAGGTTGGATTTTGCTATTTTCAATCTGTTCCAGCACTTCAAAATTAGCCCCAATTGCTACAAGTCTGTCTGCATGCTTGTTTTTAGCTCTAGGAATAGATTGAATGTTAATAACATCAAAATCTTCCATTAAGTCTAAAACTCTATGTCTGTAAGACTTCATTAATGGATTCTTACAAACATTGACATTTTTTACTTGATTGATATCCAACTCAAAGGCACCAAAAATATGTAGAATGCTGATACATCTCTTTTTGGCCCAAAGTAAGCCATGAATTAATGCTTCATATTCAGCTATGTTACAAGTACATGAAAATTGGAGATTCAACGCCGATAAATACACTTCTTTCGTTGGGGAAGTGAGCATCAAATCTGCTCCCTATCCTTTCTTATTCTTAGCTCCATCAAAATGAAGCTTCCAAATCCCTTCTATTGAATCCTCTATTTTGGATAGTAAGGGAAGTGGTGTATTTTCTTCATGCATACAATACACACCAAACAAGTGTTCTTTAACTTCCTTAAAAGGATCATGAGCATGTTTTTCCACTATCTTTTCATCCATAAATATGTTAGAAACACCATCTAATGATATAACTTGAGCTACCTCATCAAAATCAAAATGATCTAGGGCTGAATAATTAGCCACCGCATTTGGAGAGTGAGGCTCAATATGAAATCTGGCCAATGGTTATGAATTGATAGTAACTTTGGTACCATAATGAGTAGTGAAAAATAAGGACCAATCTGAAGAGAGATAACCTCCTATTTTTTTTCATGAAGTCTCTAAATAAGCATAAGGCAAAGTATGGAGGTAAATCCACAACAATAACATCTTGTAGAATAGAAACATTTGGGCAAGCATGTAACGTCACTTCTAAATTTTTTATTATACCAATTGTATTAGTTGCAGTTCCATCAAGTTGTAAGACACTCCTTTTTGTAGGCTCATACTGCAGACCCAATTTTTTTGCAATTGCTTTTGGCATAACTATGCTACTTGTGCCACTGTCCACCATGCAATTATGAACTAGATGTTCTCCAATAATCAATGACAAATAAAATGGTGGTGGATTCTTGATATTATGAGCATTCAAAACTTTCTAAACCATCCACTTAACTTCTTTAATGCGGTCTTTGTCAAATGTTCCAAGGACCATGTCTGCATTCTGAACTTCCTTTTCTGCTATATTTGAAGAAATCTACATCTTACCTAGTTCATGAGAAAGTAGATCTTGTTGTCAGAGAAATACTTAGAGCGTCCCACATTGAGATGTTAATATTATGCTTTTTCATTACATCAACAATGTTAAAATAAGCAATAGTTTTAGAGATAGATTCAACTCTGTCTTAGAGTAGGCCTTAGCGAAACTCGATTCTCGCCTTGACTATCTTGGATATTTGAGGTATAAACAGATTCTTGGATTGGGCTGTAGTTGTTTTTGATCACCTTTATCAAATGGAACCCTTATTTTTGAGGATTAACAGGATTTTGGTTGACTTTGGGACTTTGTAGATGTTGTTTTATCGATGTGAGTGGTAGGATAGTCATTTTTGTTGTTTTTGACTTTCAACATGACTTTCCCTTGAGCCCTAGTAGTAATCGTAATGAAATCCTCCTCATTAACTTGAATAAATTTTGTTCAGTTCTTTACGAACATGAGTTTTTTACTTCCCACCCTCCATTTGAGGCATGAACAATGTTTTGATTGAGGTTGTGTAACAAGATTGATTCGAGAAAAGTATTTGGGCAAGTTCAATTTGGATGAGGTTGATTGCAAGGTTGACACCACTCTTCGTAGCCATATTAACTAGGACTAAAGCATTAGATAAACTAGGCCTTGGTCAAATTGCCTTTCTTGGTAAGGATGCCTATAATTTTGATTCTGTTGATAGGGCTACCTGCTTTGCTTGATTCGTTGATTTTCTTTGATAAGGAGCCTAATAGGGTCTGCTTGGTAATGCAATTATGTTTTCAATCAAAGTCAATTTATTTCCCATAGTCTGCAAAGCTTTAAATACATCATCTGATGGAGCTACAACAATAGGTTCTATGATTGTAATAGGCTGAGGAATAGGTACTAGATCTACCAAAAATGGCATTGAAGGCCTTACTGTGCCAATTTTCTAGCTTGAATAAGACTATTTTCAGCTCGGATAGCAATATCATAGGCTGCTGGGAGTGTCTCTCCCCCATTGACTGAATCATAGTTGAGATATCACTATTTAATGCCCTAAGATAATAAAGGAAAGCATGATCATCTTGAGGATTGACACTTGCTAGAATTCTTTCCCAAGTTCTGGAAAAACGGATATTGAAACTAGACATAAATTCATTGGGAGCTCTTTTAATAGTAGACAACTATTCAATGAGAGACAAATGATCTGAATTATCCTAAAATTGTTTCAACAATTTTTCACCTAAGTTATCCCAAGTTATTATGCTTTCAATTTCTAGGTTTCTATACCATTGTAAGGCCTTCCTTTTAAAAGATGCAGCTATAAGTATTAAAGCTACATCTTCATGAGTGATGTTATGGAATGCACATATGGCTATGACATCTTTGATATGTTCAATAGGTGTAATCTAATTTTCACCCATGAATGATGGAAAAATTTTCATGGCAGCATTAGGAATGTCATGGTAGACTGGGATTACTAATAGACTGCCATTAGTAAAGGTCATAAAATTCCTTGGTGGTTGAATAACCTTTTGAAAAATTGGGATGTTAATAGAGAAATTGATACGTGGTGAAGGAATATCAGGAGGAGGATTATCGAAACTAGGAATATTATAAGGTAAAGTATTACTAACTCTTCTCCTTCTAGTAGAATTCAAGGGTAAAGAAATAAATTTAGGAGGAATTCCTCTTACCGATGATCTTGTAGTCACTTTAGGCATGGAACATGACACAACACTGGTATGATATTAGCTTTATGGAGTCACCAAAAGATATTAAAATCTTTAGAATAAATTACTGTAGCTTACTCTCGAAAGTAACATTGTAGCTATTGTAAATATGTTGTGGATATGTTGTAACTTGCATGCAGATCTCATTCGTTGTCCCACTGGGTGTGCTAAAAAATATTATCTCTCAAAAGTCCACCCTATAGAGAGATGGATACAGGTTTTCTAAGATTACAGAATTTGATCTCTCTTTCGTAGATACAATAGCAACACCTCAGGTCTGTGGCTATACCTATTTTGAGGTGAGCATTCGGTATCAAGGCCGGTTCCTTGTTGATGTATCCTAAACTTACTCTAGGGTTTAAGGGTAAAAAATGAATGTAAGGTAATTAAAACTAAGGTGATACACCAAATTTGTATGAGGGATTTGACTGAGTATATGCACAATTGATATGTGAAATGATTTTTGATGCACAAACCAACAATTCTTTTGCAGAAAATCAAGGGCAAAACACTTGGAGGTATTGAGGGAGATTATCACAACAATATTGCTAAGCTAAACATGCACATTAATATCATGCAAAAATTACTGATTTTGTAATGGGGTAAGATGATTAATCAGGGAAATTACATTCACAAGACTAATAGGAACATACACAAGACTACAAGTAATTGGGAAGGTAGAAATACTTCACACTCAGAGGGAAAAATTGGCAAAAACTTGCTTCAGTACTCATATATCCAAAAAGTACTTCTCCTATGCTTTGCAAAGGCACACAATATATAGCAAAAATAATTCTCCCACCTTTCCTAAAAATAGCTTAAGGATTGTACTCGCTCATGCATCATATTTTTATCCTTTACTTAATAATAGATAAAGGAACAAAAATAGAGCATGCAATTACAAATAGGCATTATTAACCTTAATTACAATACAGTTCAAATGAAGTTGATTGTTCTATTTTTAAGAAAAGAAGGGTAAATAATTTTCTAAAATAAGATTACTTGCTAGGCATGTCTCTCTCCATGGGCATGAAATTTCATCTTATTCTCTTTTCTGACCTCTTGTGAAGCATGCAAAAATAACTCCTTTGTTCTATGCTAGCTCCATGTGGGGACCACCCTTTGATATATGAATTTGTCTTCATTTGAATTTTGCCACCTTTGTGGACTTAACACATTACCATGGTTTAGATACATAAGGGGCACTTTGTAAAAGTCACCACACCATGCTCGACCACCTTTTGATTATACACGACCATATAATACTTGTCGGCTTTGTATGTCTAAATAGTATATAATTTAGAAATTCACCTTTTTGGTGATCATTGGGTATAATTTGGTTGGCATTTGAATTTGAAAGCATACACTATGGTTAAACTTTTGAAAGTCATTGAAATGATTATTTATTTGATTTGATGATGTGGGTGGCCCCTTCTCCATGGTGACTCACCCCTCCATGTGTTTTGTCGGTGGCATATGCAACTCAATCCTGAGTTTGCTTTGAAATTGTTGATCATTCGGGCCATTGATTTCATCTCTTTTTGATCACGAGTCGTTGATTTTACACATATGGTTAGCATTTCAAACTAAGCACTTAATTCATTTGGTGGGAACTAACCGTTGTTAATCATTTTGAGACTTGAGCTCTATCATCGGCCTTTGATCTTTGTCCTTGATACTTTTTGATCATCGATGCTTTAACCGCGGTTGAGTCCTGTTGAATCATCTCTTGAGTTTGCTTGCTAAAGGGTGGCTTCGACCACAATGATAACTTGATTTGGTTTTTGTGATGCGAGTGAATCCTTGGAAAAAAATTCGATGCCATTGTTGAGACTCACCGTGCTCGGCTTAAAGCATTTCCATAGCCTGTTGGGCCCTGTGACTTTGTATCTGGTATATTTCTATCCGTTCTTTCTCCTTTTGAGCTTTTTGTGTGAGATTATGAAGGCAACCGCCATTATTGTTTCTTCGAGCTCGATTTTCATCATTCTTTGGTCTCTGTGATCTATTGGAGTTCTGTAAGGGTTTTGAAGCTCAGTTCTTCTTTGGTCTTGCATCACTGCTTGATGAGGTTGGTAAGTTTTCGATCCTTAAGTTTTTGTTGGTATTTGGTTATTACCACATTGACCTGAAAAATGATAACCATTTTTTCATTCCTTTGTGTGATCTCTTGGATGACTTTGGTCGTTTTTGAGTTGAACTCATTTTGGGTCTGGTCATTTTAGTTCTGAGCTCGATGATATCTCAAGGGTTTTCTCCACTTCGATTTAACCAGTAAGTTTTTACTTCTTTCTTTGACTTGGTACCCATTAATGGGTCCATGATTAAAAAATAGGATCTATACTTTTCTTTCTTATACTGCAATTTGAAGGTGATTGACCTTAAAAGAATGTTAACCTCTGAAATTCTTGAATACTTTTCAATTCAGATGTGTGTGCCATTTGACTTAAAGCTTTTCTATCTGAGCCTGTTGTTTTGAATAATAAATGGATATTCTTATTTGCTCAAACATGTCAGATCCGAATGTTTACTGTTATGGGCATTCGAACTCCTTCATTCCTTTTAATTTTACAATTAGTTCTTGAGGATAATAATATTTTCTAAAAATTTGAAATCCACTTCATACAATCTTAGTTTTGCATTTTTCGATTTCATTCAACCATTAATATTCACAGTGCGTGATCTATTTGTTTCGCAAAAACAATCGAGTTTTGTAAGCTAATTCCTTTTGAAGGTTTCACAATCAATTTTCTTTAAACTGATTTGGTTCATCGTGGCTTGAGGAAGACATTATTTTTACTGTAACTTCTCTTTTGTGCCTTAAATTATTGCTTTTAATAACTCGGTCTTGGTATTCCTCATTTGATATGGATATTTATCCTAGTCTTTCACCTGAAGATGGAGATTCTGTGCTTTGAAACTATAGATGACTTCTCCTCTGAGATCAAGTTCTGATGTGGACGTTCCTTTTCACTCTTATCTATATAAGCTTTCCGCTTCATCATCGAGTTAAGGGTTTACACTAATAACACCCAAGTATTTACAATGGGTTCCTCAATTAAAACATTACTATTTCATTCTTTGATCATGGGCCTTGAGTTATTATTTCCTCTCTTACTCTGAGCTTGAATTGGTACACTCTTCCTCAACTATTCTTTAAATGGGTTACTTCGGCCTTGACTGTTCTGAGTCTATCAGATATTTTGCATTATAAGATTGTCTCTGAGATTTTGCTTTTCTCTGTTGCCAATATTATGTGAGCTCAGATATGTTCAACTGGTAAGTTTATGACTCACTACATAAAGCTCTGTTTTGAGCTCAAGACCTGGAAAATGACTTGGTCTTTTAATATTCTGAAAAGGTGAGCCCATGGCCTTAAATATGATGGTCATCTTTTATTTGTATCACCCTGAGTAAATAGCCCGGCCTTTTCAAGAGAATTTATAACTTGTTTAAATTGTGTCAATTACTTGAACATATTCCTTCAAGATTTAGAAAATTGTATCTAGAACCTTCCTTTGACTGTTATGATTTTGTATTTCAGAAAAATGGCTTCATTCTACTTGTCTGTCATACTCCAATGATATTGTAACATCTTTGTATTCCTTCTGAATGACTTCTATCTCCGTAAACTATGAATATTGCATTCAATTTGATCTCTGAAGCTATTACGTGTAGTATTCTTTGTAGTTGATACTCGATTACTTTCAAGACTATACTTATAGAATGCTGTACTTGTAAGATTTATCTAGTAGCTTCATCTCTCTTCGGCTGTTTAGGCTTATAATGAATGCTCCAAAATATTTCAATTTGATGAGTGAAAGTATAGTTCCCTTTCTTTTCTTCCCAAACACTATGTTTGATATTTATTAGAACTTTTGTATGCTCTTGGAAAATTTAAAATGTCCATTTTACATGGCGAAGCCCTGTTAAAATTTTCCTAGAATTCTTTACTTTATTCATTTTCATTTGTAGTAGTTGTATTTTCGATTCAGGATACATAATGTAACACTTTTCTTAAAGCTGATTTCTGTCTCGGACATTGAATCATAATAATCTGTTGTCTTGATCATGTCATGCTTTCTTTCTTTTCTGTATCATTTATTTGATTTACACAGTCCTTTTAAAACATATGATAATTGAAAACAACATGATGAAAAGTTGTAAATGTCCATTTTACATGGCGAAGCCCTATCAAAATTTTCCTAGAATACTCTTTTCATTCTCGTTTGGTTGTAATCCTTTCTTCTCAGTTAACTTCAACTTCTTGACATTTGATTCTTCCTTTTTAGTTGCAAACTAAAACATGTATTTCTATCTTCCAGTCTCTCTTCGTATTATAACTTCTTCCATTTTAGAACGGTTTCGAAAGTTTGAGTTACATTCTTCCCTGCTACAACTTGAACTTGCAAACTTAAGAAAACAGTTAGGAAATACTTAGGCTTTTTGGCCTCTATTATGTCCATATTCTTATTTTTTTCTTTATTCTTTTTTGAGTAAGTAGAGCATGTATGCAATCGATATTCAAGTAAATTACATCTCTGTTTGAAGAGATTCATATGCACAAACTAGGACAAAGTGTAGGAATATGATTTGATCCCTGAGCTCATAGCTGATAGTTATTCTTTTCTTTTTTAGGTATAATGGCTTCTACAATGGAGATGAAGAAGGAACAAAAGATGGATATGGATATTCTTTAATCGAAGGAAGAAATCCCCAAGACAATGACGGGTTTACTCATACTCCTTTACTTTCTCTTTCATATATGTGTACCTTTTATTTCAAAGTAGCTCTACTTTACTTTCCAGTTACATCTCACGGCTTGTATGAGGAACATTTGAAAATTCATTATGAATAAAACATTGAATTTTGTAGATGAGTTGTATATTTCTTTTTGCATTTCAACTTTCTCGTATGAATTGTATGATGAACTAAACGACCCAAGTAATTTAATTGAATGTTTTAATCATGAAAGAAAGAAAATTAATGAGAAACTATAACATTCAGTAATGAACTCTGATTTATGTAATCTACACCTATGTTTTTACGTCCCAAAACTCAACACTTCACCTATTCTGCAATTTGGTGTCTTCATCAAGACAACACTGCTTTGTCCTTTGGGGCCCCTGTGTTCTTTTGATGAAGGTATCATGAAATTGCAGACTATGTGATCTGTTAGGTTTTGTAATAGCACACATAGCTACAAATTTCATGTAATCTTTTAAATAAATCAGCAGTAATGACATAATCTAAAAAATATCCCCTAGCTTAGGTATACTTCACTAATGCTATCCATCGTAACGAAATTTCAAGTTGCCCGTTTTTGCACAAGTGCAAAAATTGTCAACAGGATCTATAATAATAACTAATGCAATGATTTCTTTGATGCATCCAAACCATATAAGTACAACATATAAATGTAACTTCATAACAATTACAATACATACATGATATAGTCAAACTTTTTATCATATAAAATTTGTGTTAAAGGCATGATTATTGATAAAGACAATGTATTTATTATTCTAGAAAAATAACACATTTTACAAGTTATATATAAATTTAAATCTAAATTTCGTCATTCATTTCTATTCTATTGTGCTACCTACAACTTGTAAAATCATGTAATCATGGGTCAACGAAAAGAGTGACATGGACCTCATCCCTCCTTTTAACAACAATAACAAAACTTAAAACAATAGTTTAGAGAGGTAAAATTTATATTTCCCACAACCTAATAATTCATGAATACACATTCGGGTTTTAGACAAAGAGATAGAGAGAAATTTATTCATTTTATATATAACGTGTATTTCACTAAATCATGACATATTCTAGTAAATGTAGACTCCATTATATTAAGTATTGGAAGAAATCCATCTCTATTTTTACGTATATTGGATTCCATTTTTGTTTATATTGGATTCCATTATTACTATTATTGGAATCCATTATTAGCAATATTGGATTCCAATATTGTCATTATTGGACTTATTCTAGTTCCAATTTCACTATTATTGGATTCCAATCTCGCTATTATTGGATTCCAATTTCACCACTATTGTAATCCAATTTATAAATCATGATATTTGGATTTTAGTTTCACTATTTTAGGATTTCTATTTTGTTATTATTTGAATCCACCACATAAGTCAAGCGACCGCTATCTTACAAAAGCCTTGCGACCACTATCTTACAAAAAGCCTTGCGACCATTATCTTCAATAAGCCTAGCGGTTGCTAAATTACATAAGGCAAGTGGCCGCAAACTTCAAGATAGTGCGTGAGTGATTGTTAAATCATTCATGCCACATATCAATCTTAATATCATCGTACATATACAAATATGTATGCATACTTTATTAAAAACAATAAACATTGACATTGAAAATACTATCCCTAAACATCCTTGATTGGTGTTAAATTTGATGGTTTTATAGACATGTTTCGAGATTTTAGACGTAATATACATTAAAATATTTTATAGAACTAGAAAGTGTGACTTGAATATTGTTAAATTTGACGGTTGTTTAGAAATTTTTCGTGAATTTATACGTAACATACTTTCAAATATTTCATAGAACCCGACACGTGTGACTCAAATGGTGTTAAATTTGATGGTTGTTTAGAATTTTTCGTGATTTTAGACATAACATACGTTAAAATATTTTATAGAAATGATACATGTGACTCGCATGCTTAAAAGGTATCATCAATTTTTATATTATATAAACAAATTCTTTGTATATATTAAGCATAATTAAAAAAATTGTAATTATCTTTTATAAAATTTGAAAGTAACGTATAAGTACAAGTGATAACACTTACAATTACGATCGGTCACATGTCTAATTGTGAGCCAAAAGTCACACCTCTCTCGACTCACACTTTTAAGTAAGATTACTTGTAATTCAAAGTATGAGTTTCTACTCTCACTTCTTAGTGTCGAGTCTCTCGACTTGCACTTCTCGAGTGCTAGTCTTGATTCACATATATAAGTGTGATTCTTGATTCACACATCTAAGTGTGAGTCTTGATTTACACAACTAAGTGTGATAACACGAGTGAGTCATTACTTATTTCAATTGAAAATAATTGAGGGAGTCAATTTTTTTAAAGACTAAATTTTATTTATTTCATAAAAAACTATATAGTATTGATAAGTACATACACGTCCTTCACATTGAACTACATAAATGAATTCAAACTATTATTCATTATGTGAGTTCAAAGACTTCAAATTAGTTGCTTCAAATTTAAGCTGCTAGAATTTTCAATACTTTTTTCTATTTTTCATTGAACGAAAGACATATTATTTTGGAAATATTAGGTATTATTAACATTATATTAGGCGGAGAGAGTCCTATATATAGATATGGGGATGGGCTCTGCCAAACAATTTTTGGTAACATTAATTTTTCAACAATACCTTTCAAAAATACAAAACAATGTTTATTTATACCAATTATTTTGTATAAATTTCATTATTTTTAATATATATTGATGTAAAATTTTATAATTTATATATAAATCTATATTAATAATTGACGGTTAAATATTAAATATGTAATTCGCATGTGATGTTTATTACAAATATTTGCAAGTATTTTACAACTACAATCAACAAAAACATCTAAATGGGCATCAAGAGTTGCACGTTGAAGTGCAAACACAAGAATTAAGGGATTTATTTTACCCAAATTATATAAGGGATTTTATTTACATTACAAAAATTATATTATTAAATTCTTACATTAATTCTTTACAATACCAAATGCAATATTAATGATAACCATTTTGTAAGGAAAAATGATAATTAATGTTGCGGTTTCCTCAACATTAATTAGCCATTAAAACAAACTATGTAAAATTCGCCATTTAAAAGTACATGCATCATTCAAAATATGTGATCCTTTTAGAGCAAGTAAATGTTGTCAACCATCAATTAGCCATTTGATGTAAAGCAATGTAAAATCATACGCATGCCCTCTTAAATTAGCATGCCAACGAAATTGGTGGTTGGATTTGTTTGTTACAATTCACTATAAATACACAATTTTTGATTTTATATTTTTAACATTTGCCTTTCTATTCTCTTTGTCAATGCGTAAGCTTATTCATTAATAAGAAAATCTCATAAGGGCAAGCGTCAAAAATTTTGTGCTCGATTTCTGGAAACGTATTGATTTCCTCTCCGTGCCAAAAATAGGTATGTGTACTCACCTTCAACCCCTCCAAAATTACGAAATTTTGTTAATGTAAAATTTTCCATAGCTGATTAGGGCTTATATCCATGTAGGGATTTTTTAGATAATTAAACAAAAGAAAGTTTGTTAATCAATATTTTGTAGAAGGTAGTTTTGTTTATCAAATAAATAATTTCATAATATATTAAACATTTGTTAAAGCAGTGAAAGAAGGATGGAATGGAGAAAATCTTGACAGATAAATTGTGCAGATTAATGCGAAGAAACATGAGAGGAATATTTGTAAAATTTTTAAAAACTTGAAGCTCTAGCCAAGAACTCGTTCTCGCTATGTTGTGAAAAATAAGCCTAGTGGTATGGACGGTGGCTCAATTTACGCTATAAAAAAGTGAATATCAGAATCGATTTATGGTCATGGTGGTGCTCATGAATCGATGAGCGAGATGTACTTGATAAAATCAATATTATTTTGTTGGCCTTATTGTTGTCCACAAATAGTCCTCTATTGCACATACTCAACAAAATGCAATCTCTATGACGTCATTGAAATTATTAATGAAAATATCTTAGAACATATTTATGATAAGATTGAGTTGCCACTCAATGTGTTGGTGTTGGATTATAGTGACCTATTTGCAAAAAAATATGGTAATGCAAGAGTATGAGAACCAAACAAATTTTGGAGAATAAAAGAACTAATAAATATTTTTGAAAGAAGAATTCAAGGAACAAGGAAACTCTAAGATGTTGATTATTATCTTTAACAAAAACACCACTTTTTTTATTGTGGAAGTAGTAGCTATCCTCGAAACTATTCACAAAATGTAATTTTTCTCTGTTTGGGTCATGCATATCTGGCATTTTGTCTTTTCTTTGCCTACGAGATTTCTCTTTTTATGCTTCAATGTCATATTTTGCCTCAAGGGCATTTTGGTAAAGTTGCGAAGTCGTTTGAAAATGCCCATATTCACCCTTTTACAAAAAATGGACATAGTAGTTGTACATCGAAATGTGTTATTGTGGCATATCTTAGTAGACTCTACGATGACAATATCTTACTTTATCATTTTACATCCTATCAATTGATAATATCCAATTACTATGGTGTCACATAAGTTAGGGACCACTAAGCTAAAAATATTAATCTTTTACTTGTTAAATGATAGCCATTCTTAAGGTCAAAATATTATATTGGAGAACTATTAGGTTAGCTCTGCAGCAGCGCTAAGCTCAAAACATCTTACATTATTAGCTCTGTCTGCTATAGGAATTCTATTCCTTTCATTGAAACAAATAATTTCTCCTCAATCTACCAATCAAAATAAAAAAATTCTATAACTTTCAACTTTCTAATGTTTATATTTTATTTAAATAATTTTTTAATCTACAAAACTTATTTATATTTTTCTTTTTTGCTAGTTAGTATTGATTTGACAAATATGAGGCATTGTTTGCAACATTGATTTACTCTAGTTAATAAAAATCAAAATTCTAAGAAAGTCATTAGTCAATGTTTAGATTAGATATGAGATTTAGAAAAATAATGTTAATAGAATATAGACTGCATTTAATGTTTATCAAAACCGAAGATGTATTTACATACTTGAACACGTGGCACATCCAAAAATAGCACATCAAAAGATGTATTTATATTTTTCTATTTTTGCTAGTTAGTAATGATTTGACAAATATTTCAGCTATCAACTTGTAAAATTGTGGTGTTTTTTTAATTACACTTGAAAAATTCAACATATTATGTATTTCAAAATGCTGCTATATTGTTGCAATATTTTCAAGCATAAAAATGATTCTAGATAGCTACATGTTTTTGCAAAGAATTATATATTTGATGCATAATTTAATTTTTGTTTTGTCTTCTATCTGAATTTTAACGTGGGTATTTACAATATGTGCAACATTTAAATTGGATACTTGCAATATGTACATAGTTTATGCATATAATAGCATTACATAGGGGCATTATATTTTTTAGCATTCTGTGGATGTCGACATACCGTATGTGCATAATTTATATATCAAGTCTTCATACATTCAAATTTCTAGAAAAATTTGAAAGTTGTGATTCTTTGCAATGTAAAGCACGTAATGCAAAAAATTATAGAAATTTTTTCAAACAATCGCACAACTAGCACATCTCCCAACCTTGACGCATGAATTTGCTTTGCTTTGTCTTGTTGATTTTAAAATGTCGGTAAAAAAATTACTATTAACAATGTTTATTAAATATTATAAGTAAAACATAAAAAAATTGTAGTAATTAACAAATATTTCGAGATAAATACAATTTTCGTCCTCCAATATTAAAAATTCAATACTAGTTAAGGAAGACAAACTTCAACTTGTTGACCTTGGGGAGTAAATCTTTAGTCCAATTTTTCCTCTAGAAATCCTTTGCAAGACAACATATGTTCTGAAAATGAATATTTTTGGTCCAATAACTGATATGTCAGGTGTTATACTTAAGCATTGTAGTCATTGATCTCCATCAACGCATGTAGGAAAAGCATTTTTGTAAAAACAATTGATCTAGGAAATTTGAAAGACATCAAACTATTATAGAAACATGTTCAATATTTTTCATTCAAACAACAACATATTATAAGTACAAAAAAAGGCATTTTTTAGTAATTAAAAATATTTCAATCTTTCTAATAAGAAGAACTTTTAACATCCATGAGGCTAGTCACACTTTTGTTCGAGTAGTAACAAAGTTAAAAAACAAGTTACAAATTTCACTTCAATCCCAAACTACTATACCTTTTTTTGTTATATCAGTTCAATCCTCCAACCAGGTGGAATTTCATCACAAGATTAACACTAGAGATACTAACGGAAACTAAACTCAATACGTCTTTCTTTAGCTTGTTAAATGATAATGACTCTTTAGCTTGAAATATTATATTCTTCAATTACATTTTCCCGCTAAGGTAGCAGACGCTAAGTTCAAAATGTCATTCAGTAACTTGTTCATGTCAACATGAAAAAGCATATTATTTTTGTCATGTACTTCAGAATCGTACTTATAAGAGAACACAAACTAAATAAGAATATTATTCTTGTCATGTACCTGTAATTGTATCTACATTTACGTTTATCTTTGTCTTAACTACACACACTGCTCTCCGTTGAGAAATTAGACCCCGGGATAGAGAGGAGTCGTGGGGATGCTTTTTTTTCAAAACAACAATGTCCTCATCTCATTGCTGTTAAACAATTTTTTGTGAAATCACCTCACAAAATATTGTAAACAAATTCCCATCAGAAGTGCTTCTTGTGCTCCATGTAACATATCTGCGCTTATCCTCTTCATTTCCATGTGTAGTATGAACAACCTTAGAGAACCTAAATGTAATAAATAGATGTCTCAATAAAGAAATTCCAATAAGATATTACTTTCTGATTTGTTGTCTAATAATATATATATTATGAAATCATGTCTATCAATATTAGTTATTTCACCTTGCTCCATTTTGTTTGTAGATTCTTCATTTATAATATATATTTAACTAAATACATCTAATATCGCTAATGATCAAACCTACAACCTCCACTAAATGAAGTAATTGCAAGAAAATTAAGTAATTGATGTTACGGTTTCCCAAACATTAACTATGATTATTAAAATAAAGTTTGTTAGGTTATGTTGAGGCATAACCTCTTTTGGCGACGGCAAGAGGATACGAAATTTATGGATTTTTTGGGTATTTATGACATTCATAGATTGCGTTCATGTGATGACCAGATCAATTAATGACTATTACTAATTATGACGAGAATTCAATTCGAAAGCTTGTAGACATGAGTTGAAGATTGGAATGAAGGTTCTCAACATCTCTATTTAAGCATCATCTATATCAGGCCTTTGGCAATCAATGTCACAATAGTCACATTCGGTATGGGTGGCACAGAAAATGCATTGAGCCTTCACTGTGAAGAGGTTAAGGCCGACCCGGTAGTATGGAATATTTTACATGATGGTGGTGTTACGTCGTTTATGGAAATATTGTCTGGTCACTCTGTCTGAGTAACCCGCACTATCTTTGTGCAACTGGAAGAAAGCAAGAGGCAAAGTGGGAAAGACTAAATTTCTTTTTTTGACAAAATCCATTTCGGATGTGACGGGGCTCCCTGCGGAGGGAGACATTTATTTTAAACGCTCACTTCAGGAGGAGACAGATGATTTCCTTTATGTTGGTGAAAATATGAGAATGTATCACTCGGGCTATAAGTAGGACACTCTTCCACAACCTTGGGATAGGGTTGCTGAGCAATTGAGGAGGTACTTAAAAATAAAGTGACACTACAAATTGACCTATAGACCTCAACTTTTATGCTTTCACATATTCCACATGATAGGAAGGTAAAATTTATGGATTTGTTGTTTCAATCACTTGAGAAGTACCTTAAGCGAAGAGGAAGGTACGTTCCTCCACCAGGCCTTTTGTATTTGCTCTTTAAAATGGTAGCTTCCCAAAGAGAAATATCACATTTCACCTCTAAGCTAGGTAATCAAAATCATGTCTTCCCCCACTTCTACAACAAGTTACCTCTTTTTGTCATCATCACCGCTGCCTTTGTCTCCCTCATGACTTTGATTCGGACATCATGATCATTAGCGAGAGATATGGTGGTCTCTCCATGTTATTTCACTCTTGTCGCTCCCTCATCTTATGTAGCATATCTTAACCCTTCGGACCCCTCAAAGCACTCTCCTATGGTCTCGAATCGCTATAAGACCCAACATATACTTCCTCTCCACCTCTTATCGATGCTTCTCTGGCTTCTCCTCTTGTCTCCCCAAACATTGTCATGGCTACACTCGACTCAACCTACCGATCATGGAAGCATGTGCGAATGGCCCCCTCCTTTTTGCATTGAAGTTAGCATGGAATCTAAATTTCTGATGTGTTGTGGGATCTCACCTTTGTTTACCATGTTTCTCCTCTATCGGAGAAAATGGGTTCCCCACCGTAGCGAGAACACCATGATAATGTAGAGAAGATCTCACCGACCTACTCGAGGCCATTGAAGATTATGTCAAACTCAATATCAGATATCAAGGAAAGGAAAAGTCACACGGACATGACCTGGATGAAAAGCAATGAATATTTCCAGAACACATTAAGTTAGTGGATGTGATGGTTGAAGTAAGCCCTACTTTGTTGATGCTTTGAGGATGAAGCAACCACTTTCATGAATATCCATAAAATGTAATTTGGCTTTGTCTGGTTTGGGAATTTTTGGTTTTTTGTTTTTGTTGCATATAGGATTGTTCTCTTCTTGTTTCATTGTAATATCTAGTTGTGAGGGATTTTTTGTAAAAGTATGCGGGTCATTTGGGAAAACCCACTTTTACTCTAATTCCAAATAGTTTTATGTTTTGGCATATCGTAGTCGCGACTAAGATCCTAATATCTTAATGTGTTTTCTTACATCCTTAAGATTGTTATGCTCCAAATATTATATCTTGATGTAACCTAAAGACTTCTCGGATCAAAATTTTCCCAGAATTATTTAATTTATTCCTTTTCAACTGTAGTAGTTGTATTTTCTGATTTAGGATACATAATGTAACACTTTTCTGTTAAAGCTGATTTGTTGTCTGGACATTGAATCATAATAACTGTTGTCTTGATCATGTCATGTTTTCTTGTCTTTCGTATCATTTATTTGATTTACGTAGTCCTTTTAAAGCATGTGATAGTTGAAAACAACATGATGAAAAGTTGTAAATGTCCATTTTACATGGCGAAGCCCTATCAAAATTTTCCCAGAATCCTCTTTTCATTCTATTTCAGTTGTAATCCTTTCTTTTCAGTTAACTTCAACTTCTTGACATTTGATTTTTCCTCTTTAGTTGCAAACTAAAACATGTATTTCTATCTTCCAGTCTCTCTTATGTATTATAACTTCTTCCATTTTAGAATGGTTCTATGAAACTTTGAGTTACATTCTTCCTGGCTACAACTTGCACCTACACACTTAAGAAAATAGTTAGGAAATACTTAGGCTTTTTGGCCTCTCTTATGTCCATGTTCTTATTTTCTTTTCTTTATGAGTTATTATTTTCTTTTTTTCAGTACAATGGTTTCTACAATGGAGATGAAGAAGGAACAAAAGATGGATATGGAGATGCTTTAATCAAAGAAAGAAACCCCTAAGACAATGATGGGTTGACTCATACTCCTTTACTTTCTCTTTCATGCATGTGTACCTTTTATTTCAGTAGCTATACTTTGCTTTCCAGTTACATCTCACGGCTTGTGTGGGGAACATTTGAAAATTCCTTATGAATAAAACATTGAATTTTGTAGATGATTTGTATATTTCTTTCTGCATTTCATCTTTACGTATGAATTGTATGATGAACTAAACAACTCAGTCATTTAATTAAATGTTTTAATCATGAAGGAAAGAACATTAATGAGAAAGCTGTAACATTTAGTAATGAACTCGATTTATGTAATCGCACCTATGTTTGCTGTCCCAAAACAAAACTTCACCTATTCTGCAATCTAGTGTTTTCATGAAGACAACACAAGCTGTCCTTCGAGGCCCCCTGTGTTCTTTTCTTGAAGGTATCATGAAATTACGAGACTATGTGATCTGTTACATTTTATAACAGTACACATAGTTGTAGATTTCATGTAATCTTTAAATAAATCAGCGATAATGACATAAACTGAAAAATCTCCCTAACTTTATTAAACTTCACTAATAATATCTATCGTAATGAAGTTTCGAGTTGCCCACTTTTGCACAAGTGCAAAAATTGTCAACATTTCTAGTGATCCTATGGGGAAAGCTACCTTTAGCTTATATATCAGTTCCTTTCTCTTGTCCATTGGGCATGGAGTCTAAACATATAACCAAAATTTGTCTTTTCGAAAGGTACAACGATTCCAAAATGGAACTAAAATTGGGAAAGGATTTGGTGAACCAGATCACTTTCACGAGATGCACTTATTGAATTGAAAAACAATTCAATGTGTAAGGACTGCACTTATTGAAGGGAAATTCTACTCTAATAATCACCGTAAGATATTCAATAATAGTGTTTGAGAAACATACCATTAGTAGGAATGAGAAGTTCCTCTCCATTCAGGCTTCGAAACTTGAAAAACATTGTGTTCTTTTAAGCTGAAATCATGTAAGGGTCACTCAGATTGTATCAAACTTTGTGTGTCTTCCTGGATTTGCACGATCAACATCCCACTTTAACACAATATCTCCTTCATTGAAGACTCTGAATTTGGCTTTCTTGTCAAAAGTCTTCTTCATTTGTCTCTATTTCTTTTCCATATTCAAATAAGCTTGATCTCTTAGCTCTTGTAATTCCATTAACTCTCGCATAACAAACCATTTGATCTCTTAGCAGCTCCATTTTATGCAACAAATATAATGTAGGTAACTCAACTGAAATAGGCATTCTTGCTTCTTTTCGTATACAAGTTTGTATGGTGAATTACCAACTGATCTTTTATGATTCACTCTATCAACCCAAAGTGTTGAATTCAACATCGGATGCCAAGCTTTTGATTATCTTTGAGTGTTCTTCTGATGATCCTTAACATATTCTTGTTAGTAATTTAAGCTAAATCATTACCTTGTGGATAATAATTAGATGAAGAACTTTGATATTTTCCATGGTTGACAGCCCAATTTGTTATCTTTGTACCAAGAAAAACTAAAGTATTATCGATATGATAGTTCTTTGGAACACAAAATGTAGACTATACCTTCATAAAAGGATAGTATCAAAGCTTCATTAACATGCTTCAAGGCTATTGCTTCAGTCCATCGTGTAAAATAAATCAGAAAGAGTTAAGATCCACTTATGTCCTTGTGATGAAGGCGGGTTTATCATACCAATAAAGTTAAGACCCCCTTTGTATAAAAGGTTGATCAATCGAGATAGGCTGCGAGGGCAGCGAAGCTAGATGTTCTTTTCCAACAAAGAAAACACATTTTTTACACTTTCTAATCCATTAAAAATAGTCTCGGAATATGCTAGGATAATAGTAACCATCTTTTATAATTTTTAAGGCCGTAGTACATGCTTTGAAAAATGACCTCCTATGGGTCCTTCATGGAATTCGAACAATATTTTCTGAATTTTATCATAATCAACACACCGCAACAAGATTCCATTTATATCTCTTTTGAATAACACATTATCAATGAAGATATAAGGTACAACTTGTAATATGAAATACCTTTGTTTATTCTTGTCCATGTTTTTGAATAAGTGCCATGCTATAGATAGTTAACCAAATAAGTCATCCATCTTGATTCCTGAATCTCATGACTAAACTCGAAGCTACTAATTTTTGGTTGAACCATGATGTTCAATTGGTGATACACAATTTCAACATGCTGTTTTGGATCATCTCGGTTTTGTAGCTTGATTTTTTCCATATCAGCAATTAGATGCTCACATAAACCTTTTCCTCTAATCTGTCTTAAGAACCCGAATATCAACATCATACTCCATGACCTTTGTTATCCAGCTTTCTCTTTTCTCATTTAATTATTTATTTCGTAAGAATGCTTTCAAATTTGGATGAGAAACAAGAACATGAATTTTATTGCTTAAAAGCATATACTTGAAATTCTTTAGTCCTCTAACTACTAAAAGTATCTGTTTTTCAAGAAATGTGTACCTTGTTTCTTAATCATGTAAACTCTTCCCAAAGAAAGTAATTGGCTGCTCAATATTCTCATCATTAACTTGAGTTAGAATAATGAGATTTTTCAAGCACCTGCAAGTGCATACATTATAAAATATTTATCAAAATTTGGATTTGTAAGAGTACGAGCTTGAGAGATAGCTATTTTGATCACTTCAAAACCTTCTCTCCCTTCATTGGTCCAAGAGAAAATTTTCTCTTTCTTTAACATGGTTGTTAACGGTTTAACCAATGCTGCAAAATCTGGAACAAATCTTCTAACAAAGTTGATTTTTCCAAGAAAACTCTGTAATGCCTTCTTATGATGAGATAATGATAGCCTGTGATATAGCTTCAATTATGAAATGATCAATTGCTAAACCTTGCTTAGAAAAATATGACCAATTAGCTTTCCTTGATGTCTTGAAAAGATAGACTTCTTGGGATTTAAGGATATTCCAATTTGTCTACATAACTGAAAATTCTACCTTAAATGCATTAGATGTTCTTCATAATCTTTTAAAAATACAAGTAACATCATCTAAATAAACAATGATGCATTTATTTAATAAGTTACGAAAAGTCATGTCCATTGCACGTTGAAACGTTGCACCGACATTTGAAAGACCAAAAGGCATCCTTTTGTAAGCATAAGTACCCCACTTGGTGGTAAAGGCTACTTTATATCTATCTTCTTGCCGAACTAAAATCTTATTATATCCATTGTAACCATCTAGAAGAGATAGTCTATCTAAACCTGAGACTATTCTCAAAATCCGATCCATATTTGAAAGTGGGTAATGATCTTTTAATGAAGCCTTATTAAGATCTCTTAAATCTACACATAGTCTCATTTCACCATTATTTTTCCTAACGGGAAGAAGATTGACTACCCAACTTGAATGCTTAAGCTGGAAAGATAATACCTAATGCAATCAACTTAGATAATTCTTTCCTCATCGAGGCTCTATTTTGGGATTTACCGGCCTTCTATTTCGTCTCATCGGGTTTATAATTTGGTAACTCAATTATATGCTTTGCTAAACCGGGATCAAATCATTTCAAGTCTTTGTATTTCCAAGCAAAAACATCCTTAAACTCTTTGCAAAGATTAATAAAATATTGCTTTTCAATTAAAGAACATACCTTTCAAGAAATAGCTTTTTCCTTCATTAACCAAGACCTCTTCGTAATTATCAGCATGGGTTGACATTTTAGTCTTGAATTTTCTTAAGTGATCATCAGTGCTAAAGATGTCTTCCAATGTGACAAAACCTCGAGGTAGTTTATTTGTCTTCAACTGAACAATCTGGTCACCATATAAGTGCTGTAATTTATCCTGATTAATTACTGAGAAAAGTTAGTTTTTCTTACCGCAAAAACCTCTGATTTGATCATCACTTAAAAAATTTTCCAATTTAAATCATTATCAAGCATTGAGGGCCAGAAAATTAACTTTATATGAGGTTGGATTTTGCTATTTTCAATCTATTCGAGAACTTCAAAATTAGCCCCAACTGTTGCAAGTCTGTCTGCATGCTTGTTTTTAGCTCTAGGACTAGATTGAATGTTAATAACATCAAAATCTTCCATTAAGTCTAAAACTCTATGTCTGTAAGATTTCATTAATGGATTCTTACAAACATTGACATTTTTTACTTGATTGATAACCAACTCAAAGTCACCAAAAATCTGTAGCGTGTTGATACCTCTCTTTTTGGCCCAAAGTAGGCCATGAATTAATGCTTCATATTTAGCTACGTTACAAGTACATGAAAATTGGAGATTCAACGCTGAGAAATATACTTCTTTCATTGGGGAAGTGAGCATCAAACTTGCTCCCTGTCCTTTCTTGTTCTTAGCTCCATCAAAATGAAGCTTCCAAATCCCTTATGCTTTGAATCCTCTGTTTTGGATAGTAAGGGAAGTGGTGTATTTTCTTCATGCATATAATACACACCAAACAAGTGTTCTTTAACTTCCTTAAAAGGATCATGAGCATGTTATTCCACTGTCTTTTCATCCATAAATATGTTAGAAACACCATCTAATGATGAAACTTGAGCTACCTCATCAAAATCAAAATGATTTAGGGCTGAATAATTAGCCACCGCATTTGGAGAGTGAGGCTCAATGTGAAATCTAACCAATGGTTATGAATTGATAGTAACTTTGGTACCATAATGAGTAGTGAAAAATAAGGACCAATCTGAAGAGAGATAACCTCCTATTTTTGTCATGAAGTCTCTAAATAAGCATAAGGTAAAGCATGAAGGTAAATCTGCAACAATAATATCTTGTAGAATAGAAACATTTGGGCAAGCATGTAATGTCACTTCTAAATTTTTATCGTACCAATTGTATTGGTTGCATTTCCATCAAGTTATAAGACACTCCTTTCTATAGGCTCATCTTTGCAGGACCCAATTTTTTTGCAATTACTTTTGGCATAACTATGATACTTGCCCATCTTTGTCCACCATGCAATTATGAACTAGATGTTCTCCAATAATCAATGAAAAATAAAATGGTGGTGGATTCTTGATATTATGAGCATTCAAAACTTTCGAACCATCCACTTAACTTTTTTAATGCGGTCTTGTTCAAACGTTCTAAGGACCATGTCCGCATTCGAACTTCCTTTTATCTTTGTATTTGAAGAAATGTACATCTTACCTAGTTCATGAGAAAGTAAATCTTGTTGTCCAGAAATACTTAGAGCGTCCCACATTGAGATGTTAATATTATGCTTTTTCATTACATCACCAATGTTAAAATAAGAAACAGTTTTAGAGACAGATTCAACTATCTTAGAGTAGGCCTTAAAGAAAAGCGATTCTCAATTCACCTTGGATATTTGAGGTATAAACAATCTTCTTGGATCGGGTTGTAGTTTATTTTTATCACGTTTATCAAAGAACACTTGTTTTTGAGGATTAATAGGATTTTTGGTTGACTTTGGGACTATAGATGTTGTTTTATCGGTGATGAGGTAGGATAGGCCTTTTTTTGTTGTTTTTGACTTTCAACGGCTTTCCCTTGAGCCCTAGTAGTAATCTGTAATGAAATCCTCCTCATTAACACTTTGAATAAATTTTGTTCAGGTTCTTTACGAACATGAGTTTTTACTTCCCACCCTCCATTTGAGGCATGAACAATGTTTGATTGAGGTTGTGTAACAAGATTTAAATTTAGAAAAGTATTTGGGCAAGTTGCATTTGAATGAGGTTGATTGCAAGGTTGACACCACTTTTCGTAGCCATATTAACTAGGACTAAATCATTAGATAAACTAGGAGCCTTCGAGTCAAATTGCCTTCTTTGGTAAGGATGCCTATAATTTGATTCTGTTGATAGGGCTACCTGTTTTGCTGATTCTATTGATTTTGCTGATAAGGAGCCTAATATGTTCTGCTTGGTAATGCAATTATGTTTTCAATCGAAGTCAATTTATCTCCCATAGTCTGCAAAGCTTTAAAGACATCATCTGATGGAGTTACAACAATAGGTTCTATGATTGTAATAGGCTGAGGAATAGGTACTAGATCTACTAAAAATGGCATTGAAGGCCTTGGTGCCAATTTTCTAGCTTGAATAAGAATATTTTTAGCTCGGATAGCGATATCATAGGCTGCTGGGAGTGTCTCTCCCCATTGACTGAATCATAGTTGAGATATCACTATTTAATTCCCTAAGATAATAAAGGAAAGCATGATCAACTTGAGGATTGACACTTGCTGGAATTCTTTCCCAAGTTCTGGAAAAACAGATATTGAAACTAGACATAAATTCATTGGGAGCTATTTTAATAGTAGACAAATTGTTTAATGAGAGACATATGATCTCGAATTATCCTAAAATTGTTTCAACAATTTTTCACCTAAGTTATCCCAAGTTATTATGCTTGCAATTTCTAGGTTTCTATACCATTGTAAGGCCTTCCTTTTAAAAGATGCAGCTATAAGTATTAAAGCTACATCTTCATGAGTGATGTTATGGAATGCACATATGGCTATGACATCTTTGATATGTTCAGTAGGTGTAATCTAATTTTCACTCGTGAATGATGGAAAAATTTTCATGGCAGCATTAGGAATGTCATGGTAGATTGGGATTACTAATAGGCGCCATTAGTAAAGGTCATAAAATTCCTTGGTGGTTGAATAACCTTTTGAAAAATTGGGATGTTAATAGAGAAATTGATACGTGGTGAAGCAATATCGGGAGGAGGATTATCGAAACTAGGAATATTATAAGGTAAATTATTACTAACTCTTCTCCTTCTAGTAGAATTCAAGAGTAAAGAAATAAATTTAGGAGGAATTCCTCTTACCGATGATCTTGTAGTCACTTTAGGCATGGAACATGACACAACACGGTATGATATTAGCTTTATGGAGTCACCAAAAGATATTAAAATCTTTAGAATAAATTACTGCAGCTTACTCTCGAAAGTAACATTATAGCTATTGTAAATATGTTGTGGATATGTTGTAAGCTTGCATACGAGATCTCATTCGTTGTCCCACCTGGGTGTGCTAAAAATATTATCTCTCGAAAGTCCACCCTATAGAGAGATGGATACGGAGTTTTCTAAGATTATAGAATTTGATCTCTCTTTCGTAGATACAATAGCAACACCTCAGTGTCCGTGGCTATACCTATTTTGAGGTGAGCATTCGGTATCAAGGCCGGTTCCTTGTTGATGTATCCTAAGCTTACTCTAGGGTTTAAGGGTAAAAATGAATGTAAGGTAATTAAAACTAAGGTGATACACCAAATTTGTATGAGGGATTTGGTGAGTATATGCACAATTGATATGTGAAATGATTTTGATGCACAAACCAACAATTCTTTTGCGAGAAAATCAAGGGAAAAACACTTAGGTTTTGAGGGAGATTATTACAACAATATTGCTAAGCTAAAAATGCACTTTAATATCATGCAAAAATTACTGATTTTGTAATGGGGTAAGATGATTAATCAAGGAATTTGCATTCACAAGACTAATAGAAACATACACAAGACTACAAGTAATTGGGAAGGTAGAAATACTTCACACTCAGAGGGAAAAACTGGCAAAAATTGCTTCAGTACTCCTATATCCAAAAAGTACTCCTCCTATGCTTTGCAAAGGCACACAATATATAGCAAAAATAATTCTCCCACCTTTCCTAAAAATAGCTTAAGGCTTGTACTCGCTCATGCATCATATTTTTATCCTTTACTTAATAATAGATAAAGGAACAAAAATAGAGCATGCAATTACAAATAGGCATTATTAACCTTAATTACAATACAATCAAACTGAAGTTGATTGTTCTATTTTTAAGAAAAGAAGGGTGAATAATTTTCTAAAATAAGATTGCTTGCTAGGCAAGTCTCTCTCCATGGGCATGCAATTTCGTCTTCTTCTTTGTTCTGACCTCTTGTGAAGCATGCAAAAATAACTCCTTTGTTTTATGCTAGCTCCATGTGGGGACCACCCTTTGATATATGAATTTGTCTTCATTTGAGTTTTACCACCTTTGTGGACTTAACACATTACCATGGTTTAGATACATAAGTCGCACTTTGTAAAAGTCACCACACCATGCTCAGCCACCTTTTGATTATACACGACCATATAATACTTGTCGGCTTTGTATGTCTAAATAGTATATAATTTACAAATTCACCTTTTTGGTGATCATTGGGTATAATTTGGTTGGCATTTGAATTTGAAAGCATACACTATGGTTAAACTTTTGAAAGTCATTGAAATGATTATTTATTTGATTTGATGATGTGGGCTGGCCCCTTCTCCATGGTGACTCACCCTCCATGCGTTTTGTCGGTGGCATATGCAACTCAATGCTGAGTTTGCTTTGAAATTGTTGATCATTTTGGGCCATTGATTTCATCTCTTTTTGATCATAAGTCGTTGATTTTACACATATGGTTAGCATTTCAAACTAAGCATTTAATTCATTTGGTGGGAACTAGCTGTTGTTAATCGTTTTGAGACTTGAGCTCTATCATCATCCTTGTATCTTTTTCCTTGATACTTTTTGATCGTCGATGCTTTAACCGCGGTTGAGTGTGACTCGTCTATTGAGTTTTCTTGCTAAATGGTGGCTTCGACCACAATGATCACTTGATTTGGTTTTTGTGATGCGAGTGAATCCTTGGAAAAAATTTTGATGCCATTGTTGAGGCTCATTGTGCTCGGCTTAAAGCATTTCCATAGCCTGTTGGGCCCTATGACTTTGTATCTGGTATATTTCTAGCCGTTCTTTCTCCTTTTGAGCTTTCTGTGTGAGATTATGAAGGTGGCCGCCATTATTGTTTCTTCGAGCTCGATTTTTTCATTCTTTGGTCTGTGATCTATTGGTGTTCTGCAAGGGTTTTGAAGCTCGGTTCTTCTTTGGTCTTACATCACTTTGCTTGATGAGGTTGGTAAGTTTTCGATTCTTGAGTTTTTCGTTGGTATTTGGTTATTACCACATTGACCGTAAAACCGATAACCATTTTTTCATTCCTTTGTGTGATCTCTTGGATGACTTTGGTCGCTTACTGAGTTGAACGCATGCAGGTCTGGTCATTTTAGTTCGAGCTCGATGATATCTCAAGGGTTTTCTCCACTTTGATTTAACCAAGTAAGTTTTTACTTCTTTCTTTGACTTGGTACCCATTAATGGGTCCATGATTAAAAAATAGGATCTGTACTTTTCTTTCTTATATACTGATTTGAACGTGATTAACCATACAAGAATGTTAACCTCTGAAATGTTTGAATACTTTTCGATTCGGATGTGTGTGCCATTTGGCTTAAAGATTTTCTATCGAGCTTGTTGTTACGAATAATAAATGCATATTATTATTTTCTCAAACATGTCAGATCCGAATGTTTACTGTTATGGGCATTCGAACTCCTTCATTCCTTTTAATTTTACAATTAGTTCTTGAGGCTAATAATATTTTTTGAAAATTTGAAATCAACTTCATACAATCTTAGTTTTTCATTTTCTGATTTCAATCAACCATTAATATTCACCTGGTCTGTGATCTATTTGTTTCGCGAAAACACTTTGAGTTTTGTAAGTTGATTCCTTTTGACGGTTTCGTTAATCATTTTTCTTTTCTTGATTTGGTTCATCGTGGCTTGAGGAAGACATTCTTTTTACTCAGTAACTTCTCTTTTTGCCTTGAATTATTTCTTTTAATAACTCGAGTCGGTATTCCTCCTTTGATATGAATATTTATCCTAGTCTTTCACCGAAGATGGAGATTCGTGCTTTGAAACTATAGATGACTTCTCCTCTGAGATCAAGTTCTGATGTGGACGTTCCTTTTCACTCTTATCTATATAAGCTTTCTGCTTCATCATTTGAGTTAAGGGTTTACACTAATAACACCCGGTATTTACAATGGGTTCCTCAATTAAAACATTACTATTTCATTATTTGATCATGGGCCTTGAGTTATTATTTCCTATATTACTCTGAGCTCGAATTTGTACACTCTTCCTCAACTATTATTTAAATGGGTTACTTCGGCCTTGATTGTTCTGAGTCTATCAGATATTTTGCATTATAAGATTGTGTCTAAGATTTTGCTTTTCTCTAATTGCCAATATTATGTGAGCTCAAATCTGTTCAAATGGTAAGTTTATGATTCACTACATAAAGTTGTATTTTGAGCTCAAGACACGGAAAATGACTTGGTCTTTTAATATTCTGAAAAGGTGAGCCCATGGCCTTAAATATGATGGTCATCTTTTATTTGTATCACCGAGTAAATAGCCCACCTTTTCGAGAGAATTTATAACTTGTTTAAAATTGTGTCAATTACTTCCTTGAACACATTCCTTCAAGATTTAGAAATTTGTATCTAGAACCTTCATTTGATTGTTATGATTTTGTATTTCAGAAAAATGGCTTCACTCTACTTGTATGTCATACTCCAATGATATTGTAACATCTTTGGATTCCTTCTGAATGACTTCTATCTCCATAAACTGTGAATATTGCATTCAATTTGATCTCTAAAGCTATTAAGCTGTAGTATTCTGTGTAGTTGATACTTGATTAATTTCAAGATTGTACTGATAGAATGTTGTACTTGTAAGATTTATCTTGCAACTTCATCTCTCTTCAATTGTTTAGGATTATAATGAATGTCCAAAATCCTTCAGTTTGATGACTGAAAGTATAGTTCCCTTTCTTTTCTACCTAAACACTTTGTCTTTGATATTTATTAGAAATTTGGTATGCCCTCTTTGGAAAATTTGAAAATTTGATAGTTGAAAACAACATGATGAAAAGTTGTAAATGTCCATTTTACATGGCGAAGCCCTATCAAAATTTTCCTAGAATCCTCTTTTCATTATGTTTTAGTTGTAATCCTTTCTTTTCGGTTAACTTCAACTTCTTGACATTTGATTCTTCCTTTTTATTTGCAAACTAAAACATGTATTTCTATCTTCCACTCTCTCTTACGTATTATAACTTCTTCCATTTTAGAACGGTTTCGAAAGTTTGAGTTACATTCTTCACCGGCTACAACTTGAACTTGCAAACTTAAGAAAACAGTTAGGAAATACTTAGGCTTTTGTCCTCTCTTATGTCCATATTATTATTTTTTTTATTTATTCTTTTATGAGTAAGTAGAGTATGTATGCAATCGATATTCAAGTAAATTACATCTCTGTTTGAAGAGATTCATATGCACAAACTAGGGAAGGTAGGAATATGATTTGATCCACGAGCTCATAGTGATAGTTATTCTTTTCTTTTTTTTTTTTTTAGGTACAATGGCTTATACAATGGAGATGAAGAAGGAACAAAAGATGGATATGGAGTTGCTTTAATCAAAGAAAGAAATCCCCAAGACAATGATGGGTTTACTCATACTCCTTTACTTTCTCTTTCATACATGTGTACCTTTTATTTCAAAGTAGCTCTACTTTACTTTCCAGTTACATCTCACGGCTTGTATGAGGAACATTTGAAAATTCATTACGAATAAAACATTGAATTTTATAGATGAGTTGTATATTTCTTTTTGCATTTCAACTTTCTCGTATGAATTGTATGATGAACTAAGCAACTCAGTCATTTAATTGAATGTTTTAATCATGAAGGAAAGAAAATTAATGAGAAACTGTAACATTCAGTAATGAACTCTGATTTATGTAATCTACACCTATGTTTTCTGTCCCAAAACTCAACACTTCACCTATTCTGCAATTTGGTGTCTTCATCAAGACAACACTGCTGTCCTTTCGGGGGCCCTGTGTTCTTTTGATGAAGGTATCATGAAATTACTGACTATGAGATATGTTAGGTTTTGTAATAGCACACATAGCTACAAATTTCATGTAATATTTTAAATAAATCAGCAGTAACGACATAATTTGAAAAATATCCCCTAGCTTAGGTATACTTCACTAATGATATCCATCGTAACGAAATTTCAAGTTGCCCGTTTTTGCACAAGTGCAAAAATTGTCAACATGATCTATAATAATAACTAATGCAACGATTGCTTTGATGCATCCAAACCATATAAGTACAACATATAAATGTAACTTCATATCAATTACAATGCATACACGATATAGTCAAACATTTTATCATATAAAATTTGTGTTGAAGGCATGATTATTGATAAAGACAATGTATTTATTATTCTAGAAAAACAACACATTTTACAAGTTATATATAAATTTAAATCTAAATTTCGTCATTCATTTCTATTCTATTGTGCTACCTACAACTTGTAAAATCATGTAATCATGGGTCAATGAAAGAGCTGACATGGACCTCATCCCTCCTTTCTAACAACACTAACAAAACTTAAAACAATAGTTTAGAGAGATAAAATTTATATTTCCCACAACCTAATAATTCATAATTACACATTCGGGTTTTAGACAAAGAGATAGAGAGAAATTTATTCATTTTATATATAACATGTATTTCACTAAATCGGGACATATTCCAGTAAATCTAGACTCCAGTATTTCAAGTATTGGAAGAAATCCATCTCTATTTTTGCGTATATTGGATTCCATTTTTGTTTATATTGGATTCCATTATTACTATTATTGGAATCCATTATTAGCAATATTGGATTCCAATATTGTCATTATTGGACTTATTCTAGTTCCAATTTCACTATTATTGGATTCCAATCTCGCTATTATTGGATTCCAATTTCACCACTATTGTAATCCAATTTATAAATCCTGATTTTTGGATTTTAGTTTCACTATTTTAGGATTTCTATTTTGTTATTATTTGAATCCCCCACATAAGCCAAGCGACCGCTATCTTACATAAGCCTTGCGACCACTATCTTACAAAAAGCCTTGCGACCATTATCTTCAATAAGCCTAGCGGTTGCTAAATTACATAAGGCAAGTGGCGCATGAACTTCAAGATAGTGCGTGAGTGATTGTTATCATTTATGCCACATATCAATCTTAATATCATCATACATATACAAATCTTTATGCATACCTTATTCAAAATAATAAATATTGACGTTGAAAATCCTATCCCTAAACATCCTTGATTGGTGTTAAATTTGATGGTTTTATAGACATTTTGTGAGATTTTACACGTAATATACATTAAAATATTTTATAGAACTAGAAAGTGTGACTTGAATATTGTTAAATTTGACGGTTGTTTAGAAGTTTTTCGTGATTTTAGACGTAACATACTTTCAAACATTTCATAGAACTGACACGTGTGACTCAAATGGTGTTAAATTTAATGGTTGTTTAGAATTTTTCATGATTTTAGACATAACATACTTTCAAATATTTTATAGAATTGACACATGTGACTCGCATGCTTAAAAGGTGATTGTCAATTTTTATATTATATAAACAAATTCTTTGTATATATTAAGCATAATTAAAAAAATTGTAATTATCTTTTATAAAATTTGAAAGTAACGTATAAGTACGAGTGATAATACTTACAATTACGATTGGTCACATGTCTAATTGTGAGCCAAAAGTCACACCTCTCTCGACTCAAACTTTTAAGTAAGAGTACTTGCAATTCAAAGTATGAGTCTCTACTCTCACTTCTTAGTGTCGGTCTCTCGACTTGCACTTCTCGGTGCTAGTCTCGATTTGCACTTCTAAGTGCTACTCTTGATTTACATATATAAGTGTGAGTCTTGATTTGCACATCTAAGTGTGAGTCTTGATTTGTACAACTAAGTGCGATAACTCGGGTGAGTCATTACTTATTTCAATTGAAAATAATTGAGGGAGTTAAATCTTAAATATTTATTAAAGATTAAAGTTTATTTCCTTCATAAAAAACTATACAGTATTGATAAGTACATACATGTCCTTCACATCGAACTAGATAAATGAATTCAAACTATTATTCATTATCACGAGTTCCAAAGACTTCAAAAGTAGTTGCTTCAACTTTAGCTACTAGAATTTTCGATATTGTTTTCTATTTTTCATTGAACGAAAGACATATTATTTTGGAAATATTAGCTATTATTAGCATTATACTAGGCGGAGAGCGCCCTATATATAGATATGGGGATGGGCCCCTGTCAAACAATTTTTGGGTAACGTTAATTTTTCAACACTACCTTTCAAAAATACAAAACAATGTTTATTTATACCAATTATTTTGTATAAATTTAATTATTTTTAATATATATCGATGTAAATTTTTATAATTTATATATAAATCTATATTAATAATTGATGGTTAAATATTAAATATGTAATTCGCATGTGATGTTTATTATAAATATCTGCGAAATATTTTACAACTACAATAAACAAAAATACCTAAATGGGCATCAAGGGTTGCACGTTTAAGTGCAAACACAAGAAATAAGGGCTTTATTTTACCCAAATTATATAAGGGATTTTATTTACAGTACAAAAATTATAATATTAAATTCTTACATTAATTCTTTACAATACCAAATGCAATATTAATGATAACCATTTTGTAAGGCAAAATGTTAATTAATGTTGAGGTTTCCTCAACATTAATTAGCCATTAAAACAAAGCTGTGTAAATTTAAGTACATGCATCATTCAAAATATGTGATCCTTTTATAGCAAGTAAATGTTTTCAGCCATCAATTAGCCATTTGATGTAAAACAATGTAAAATCATACGCATGCCCTCTTAAATTGGCGGTTGGATTTGTTTGTTACAATTCACTATAAATACACAATTTTTGATTTTATATTTTCAACATTTTCCTTTCTATTCTCTTTGTCAATGCGTAAGCTTATTCATCAATAAACAAATCTCACAAGGGAAAGCGTCAAAAATTTTGTGCTCAATTTCTGGAAATGTATTGATTTCCTCTCCATGCCAAAAGTAGGTATGTGTACTCACCTTCAACCCCTCCAAAATTACAAAATTGTTAATGTAAAATTTTCCATAGCTGATTAGGGCTTATATCCATGTAGGGATTTTTAGATAATTAAACGGAAGCAAGTTTGTTATTCAATATTTTGTAGAAGGTAGTTTTTTTTATCAAATAAATAATTTTGTAATATATTAAACATTTGTTAGAGCAGTGAAAGAAGGATGGAATGGAGAAAATTTTCACAGATAAATTGTGCAGATTAATGCAAAGAAACATGAGAGGAATATTTGTAGAATTTTAAAAAACCCGAAGCTCTTGCCAAGAACTCGTTCTGCTGTGTTGTGAAAAATAAGCCTAGTGGTATGGACGGTGGCTCAATTTACGAAATAAAAAAGTGAATATCAGAATCGATTTATGGTCATGGTGGTGCTCATGAATCGATGAGCAGATGTACTTGATAAAATCAATATTATTTTGTTGTCCTTATTGTTGTCCACAAATAGTCCTCTATTGAAATTGTCAATGAAAATATCTTAGAACATATTTATGATAAGATTGAGTTACCACTCAATGTGTTGGTGTTGGATTATAGTGACCTATTTGCGAAAAAATATGGTAATGCAAGAGTAGGAGAACCAAATTTTTTTTTGAGAATAAAAGAACTAATACATATTTTTGAAAGAAGAATTCAAGGAACAAGGAAACTCTAAGATGTTGATTATTATCTTTAACAGAAACACCACTATTGTTATTGTGGAAGTAGCATCTATCCTCGAAACTATTCACAAAATGTAAATTTTCTCTGTTTGGGTCGTGCCTATGTGGCTTTTTGTCTTTTGCTGCCTACGAGATTTCTCTCTCTTTTATGCTTCAATTTCATATTTTTCCTCAAGGGCATTTTGGTAAAGATGCGGGTCCTTTCAAAATCCCCATATTCACCCTTTTACAAAAATGGACATAGTAGTTGTACATCGAAATATGTTGTTGTGGCATAACCTAGCAGACTCTATGATGACAATATCTTACTTTATTATGTTAAATCCTATCAATTGATAATATCCAATTACTATGGTGTCACATAAGCTAGCGACCACTAAGCTAAAAATATTAATCTTTGACTTGTTAAATGCTAGCCATCCATAAGGTCAAAATATTATATTGTAGAACTATTAGGTTAGCTTAGCAGGCACTAAGCTCAAAACATCTTACATTATTAGCTCCTGCCTCCTACAAGAATTCTATTCCTTTCATTCAAACAAATAATTTCTCCTCAATCCACCAATCAAAATAAAAAAATTCTATAACTTTTCAACTTTCTAATGTTTATATTTTATTTAAATAATTTTTTAATCTACAAAACTTATTTATATTTTTCTTTTTTGCTAGTTAGTATTGATTTGAAAAATATGAGGCATTGTAGCAACATTGATTTACTCTAGTTAATAAAAATAAAAATTCTAAGAAAGTCATTCGTCAATGTTTAGATTAGATATGAGATTTAGAAAAATAATGTTAATAGAATATTGATTTGTATTTAATGTTTATCCAAAACCGAAGATGTATTTACATGCTTGGACACGTGGCACATCCAAAAATAGCACATCCAAAAGATGTATTTATATTTTTCTATTTTTGCTAGTTAGTAATGATTTGACAAATATTTCAGCTATCAACTTGTAAAATTGTGGTGTTTTTTTAATTGCACTTGAAAAATCCAACATATTATGTATTTCAAAATTCCACCTATATTGTTGCAATATTTTCAAGCATAAAATGATTCTAGATCGCTCTATGTTTTTGCAAAGAATTATATATTTGATGCATAATTTTATTTTTTGTTTTGTCTTCTATCTGAATTTTAACGTGGGTATTTACAATATGTGCAACATTTAAATTGGATACTTGCAATATATACATATTTTATGCATTCAAAATCATTACATATGGGCATTATATTTTTAGCATTCTATGGATGTCGGCATACCGTATGTGCATAATTTATACATTAAGTATTGGTACATTCTACTTTCTAGAAAAATTTGAAAGTGGTTATTCTTAGCAATGTAAAGCACGTAATGCAAAAATTATAGAAATTTTTTCAAACAATCGCACAACTAGCACATCTCCCAACCTTGACGCATGAACTTGCTGCTTTGTCTTGTTGATTTTAAAATGTCATTAAAAATTACTATTAACAAGGTTTATTAAATATTATAAGTACAACATAAAAAAATTGTAGTAATTAACAAATATTTCAAATAAATACAATTTTCGTCCTCCAATATTTACAATTCAATACCAGTTAAGGAAGACAAACTTCAACTTGTTGACCTTGGGGAGTAAATCTTTAGTCCAAATTTTCCTCTAGAAATCCTTTGCATGTCAAGATATGTTTGAAAATGAATATTTTTGGTCCAATAACTGATTTGTCAGGTGTTATACTTAAGCATTGTAGTCATTGATCTCCATCAACGCATGTAGGAAAAGCATTTTTGTAGAAACAATTGATCTAGGACATTTGAAAGACATCAAACTATTATAGAAACATGTTCAATATTTTTCATTCAAACAAAAACATATTATAAGTACAAAAAAGGCATTTTGTAGTAATTAAAAATATTTCAATCTTTCTAATAAGAAGAACTTTTAACATCCATGAGGCTAGTCACACTTTTGTTCGAGTAGTAACAAAGATAAAAACCAGGTTACAAATTTCACTTCAATCCCAAACTACCATACCTTTTTTTTATATCAATTCAATCCTCTAACGAGGTGGAATTTCATCACAAGATTAATACTAGAGATACTAACGGAAACTAAAATCACTACATCATTCTCTAGCTTGTTAAATTATAGTGACTCTTTAGCTTGAAATATTATATTCTTCAATTGCATTTGCCCTCTAAGGTAAAGAAACGCTAAGTTCAAAATCTCATTTATCAACTTGTTCATGTCAACATGAAAAAGCATATTATTGTTGTCATGTACTCAGAATCGTAATTATAAGAGAACACAAACTAAATAAGAATATTATTCTTGTCATGTACCTATAATTGTATCTACATTTACGTTTATCTTTGTCTTAACTACACATGCTACTCTCCATTGAGAAATCAGACCCCGGGATAGAGAGGAGTCGTGGGGATGCTTTTTCAAAACAACAATGTCCTCATCTCATTCTGTCAAACAATTTTTGTGAAATCACCTCACAAAATATTGCAAACAAATTCCCATCGAAGTGCTTCTTGTGCTCCATGTAACATATCTCGCTTATCATCTTCATTTCCATGTGTAGTATGAACAACCTTGGAGAACCTAAATGTAATAAATAGATGTCTCAATAAAGAAATTCCAATAAGATATCACTTTCGATTTGTTGTCTAATAATATATACAATATGAAATCATGTCTAACAATGTTAGTTATTTCACCTTGCTCCATTTTGTTTGCAGATTCTTCATTTATAATATATATTTAACTATATACATCTAATATCGCTATGATCAAACCTACAACCTCCACTAAATGAAGTAATTACAAGAAAATTAAGTAATTGATGTTACGGTTGCCCAAACATTAACTATGATTATTAAAATAAAGTTTGTTAGGTTATGATGAGGCATAACCTTTTTTGGCGAAGGCAAGAGGATATGAAATTTATGGATTTTTGGGTATTTATGACATTCTTAGATTGCGTTCATGTGATGACGAGATCAATTAATGACTATTACTAATTATGACAGAATTCAATTCGAAAGCTTGTAGACATGAGTTGAAGATTGGAATGAAGGTTCTCAACATCTCTATTTAAGCATCATCTATATCGGACCTTTTGGCAATCAATGTCACAATAGTCCCTGTTCAAGTATGGGTGGCACCGAGAAAATGCATTGAGCCTTGACTGTGAAGAGGTTAAGGCCGACCCGGTAGTATGGAGTGTTTTGCATGATGGTGGTGCTAAGTTGTTTATGGAAATATTGTCTGGTCACTCTGTCTCGAGTAACCTTGTCTTTGTGCAACTGGAAGAAAGCAAGAGGCAAAGTGGGAAAGACTAAATTTCTTTTTTTGACAAAATCCATTTCGGATGTGACGATGGGGCTCCTGTGGAGGAGACATTTATTTTAAACGCTCACTTCGGGAGGAGACGGATGATTTCCTTTATGTTGGTGAAAATATGAGAATGTATCACTCGGGCTATAAGTAGGACACTCTTCCACAACCTTGGGATAGGGTTTCGAGCAATGAGGAGGTACTTAAAACTAAAGTGACACTACAAATTGATCTATGGACCTTAACTTTTTATTCTTGCACATATTCCACATGATAGGAAGTTAAAATTTTTGGATTTTTGTTTCAATCACTTGAGAAGTCCCTTACGCAAAGAGGAAGGTACCTTCCTCCACTAAGGCCTTTTGTATTTGCTCTTTAAAATAGAAGCTTCCCAAAAAAGAAATATGACATTTCACCTCTAAGCTAGGTAAGCAAAATCATGTCTTCCCCCACTTATACAACAAGCTACCTCTATTTGTCATCATCACTTTGCTGCCTTTTTGTCCCTCACGACTTTGATTCGGACATCATGATCATTAGCCAGAGAGATATGGTGGTCTCTCCATGTTCTTTCACTCTTGTTGCTCCCTCATCTTATCTAGCATATCTTAACCCTTCAGACCCCTCAAAGCACTCTCTTATGGTCTTTGAACCACTATAAGACCCGACATATACTTCCTCTCCACCTCTTGTCGATGCTTCTCGCTTCTCCTCTTATCTCCCGAACATTGTCATGGCTACACTCGACTCAACCTACCTGATCATGGAAGCATGTGCGAATGCCCCCCTCCTTTTTGCATTGAAGTTAGCATGGAATCTGAATTTCTGATGTGTTGTGGGATCTCTCCTTTGTTTACCCTGTTTCTCCTCTATCGGAGAAAATGGGCTCCCCCACTGTAGCTTCGGAACACCATGATAATTTAGAGAAGATCTCACCTGACCTGCTCGAGGCCATTGAAGATTATGTCAAACTCAATATCAGATATCAAGGAAAGGAAAAGTCACACGGACATGACTGGATGAAAAGCAATGAAGATTTCTGGAACACATTAAGTTAGTGGATGTGTTGGTTGAAGGAAGCCCTAATGTTGATGATGAGGATGAAGCAACCACTTTCATGAATATCCGTAAAATGTAATTTAGCTTTGTCTGGGTTTGAAATTTTTGGTTTTTTTTTTTGCTACATATAGGATTGTTATCTTCTTGTTTCATTGTAATATCTAGCTGAGAGGGATTTTTGTACAAGTATGTGGGTCATTTGGAAAAACCCACTTTTACTCTAATTCAAATAGTTTTATGTTTTGGCATATCGTAGTCGTGACTAAGCTCCTAATATCTTAATGTGTTTTCTTACATCCTTAAGATCGTTATGCTCCAAATATTATGTCTTGATATAACCTAACGACTTCTTAGATCACAATATCCTACTTTATTTTGATAAAACATGGTGACCACTAATCTCCAAAATTTATGGTGTGGCATAACGTATCATTGCCTAATATCAAAATATAATTCTCTTACTAGTTAGGTGCTAGCGAAAACTAAGCTCGAAATATTATATTATGGGATTAACACCATAAAAGTTATAAATATATTCCTCTAATTTGTTAGATGATGTAAAATATCTTGATTATGAATTATTAAACCCTAGTGATGAAATCTCTAAATAACATGTTGTGGCATAACATAGTGGCTGCATAGCTCAAAATATATTTCTTTTGTTTGTTAAATGCTATCTTTTGAGCTCGAAATAATATATTGTTTAAGTACCTAGCGGTGCTAATCTCAAACTATGTTGATTCAAATTTGTTAAATCCCAGTGACAATTAAGATCCAAATATTATGTTTTGGTGTAACCCACTAACAACTAAGCTAATAATATCTTATTTCTTTTGTTTAAACCTAGTGAGTGCTAAGCTCCAAATATTATGTTGTGTCATAAGCTAGCGGACGCTAAGCTGAAAATAATATATTATGGAAGTACCTAGTCTCTCGCTTAGTTCAAAATATGTTAATTTAATTTGTTTAATCCTATTGACCGTAAGCTCCATATATTATGTCATTGTTTAAACTAGCATCAACTAAGTTCAAAATATCTTCTTGTAATTTGTTAACTATTGTAAAATATCATAACTATGAATTATTGAACCCTTGTGAATACAATATCCAAATAATATGTTGTGGCATAAGCTAGTGGCTATTAAGCTCAAAATATATTAAACCATTGGTAGTCTCCAAATATTATGTGGTGGCATAACCTAGCAGGTACTAAGCTCGAAATATCTTAATTCCAAATATTAAATTCATACAAAAATTCAACTAATTTATATTGGTCTTGATTGCTATAAATATCTCCAAAGTTAATGTCCTTGATTAACTTAGAGGTCGCTAAACTCAAAACCACATAATTTAATTTGTTAAAACCTAACGACTTCTAAGTTTACAATATAATTTTTTAGGTTATGTTTAAGCATAACCTAGAGGACATTGGACTCAAAATGTATTTCTTTTGTTTGTTAAATACTAGTGAATTTTTAAAATATTATATTATTAAGTACCTAGCAGCTAATCTCAATCTATGTTGATTCAAATTTGCTAAATCCCAATGAACATTAAGATACAAATATTATGTTTTGGTGTAACCTACAGGACGTTAAGCTTACAATTTATTACTTTATTTTCTTGAAACCTAGAGACTAGTAAGATCCAAATATTATGTTGTGGCTAAGTTATAAATATATTCCTCTAATTTGTTAGATGTTGTAAAATATCTTAATTATGTATTATTAAACCCTAGTGATGAAATCTCCAAATAACATGTTGTGGTATAACCTAGTGGTCACGTAGCTCAAAATATCTTTCTTTTGTTTGTTAAATGTGAGTGTATTTTGAGCTCGAAATAATATATTGTTTATGTACCTAGTGGCTGCTAAGCTCAAACTATGTTGATTTAAATTTGCTAAATCCCAGTGACCATTAAGATCCAAATATTATGTTTTGGTGTAACCCACCGACAACAAAGCTAATAATATCTTATTACTTTTGTTTAAACCTAGTGAGAAAATGCTAAGATAATAATACCATTAAGTAGCTTGTTAAATGATAGCAACCACTAAGCTTGAAATAATATATTATGGAAGTACCTAGTCTCTGCTTAGTTTAAAATATGTTAATTTAATATGCGATATCCTATCAATCCTAAGCTCCATATATTATGTCGTTGTTTAAACTAGCATCAGATAAGTTCAAAATATTTTCCTGTAATTTTTTTATTAGATAGGGTAAAAAACAGGGATAGGCTCCTAAGGCCGATTCAAAGAGATCACATCGTGACAACATAAAAGAGAGACAAAAAGAGGAATATGACCCGTGGAGTTAAACAGACTTAACTCCAGAGAAAAAATTAGGTCCATAAAAGCTACTAATAGTAGAGACCTAAATCATTAACAAAATAGGATAGACACGGTTCCACGAAAGTCCGCAAATAGTGCATGAAAAGATCCATTAGATATCCTTACAATTGTTGGGGGGTTTAACCTCCCCTGGTCTCAACATTCTGTTGGGCTCGAGTTTTCATCTTATTTTGGGGGCTCTTCGATTTCATCTTCCTTAGAATCCTCCTCGCCTCGTCATCATTCTCCTCCTCTTAATCAGAACTAGAATACCTCCTTTTCCACTTCTCTTTTCCACAACGTCCAGATGAAGACCCAAAACCTAGACTAGTTTGTCCAACTCCTTGAAGTCCCCTCTAATATTCTTTTGGGCCATGTAGATTTGTTTGGTGGCTTCAATACTGTCAATCATGCCATTCCTCACCACCGAGTTAGTCTCTTCCATGACCTAAACCACTGTCTCCAAATACTGCACTTTGTTCTTCAACATCTCAAGGCAATGCTCACCTTCTAGAGGAACTTTATCCTTACCCTTCGAAGGAATGGCTTCCTGCTTGTCCATCCCTTCCATGTTCTTCCCCTCACCCATCTGCTTAATACCCAGATTACCCTCATGCATCTTGGAAAGACATTCCACCAGGGTAATATCCTCCTCATCCTCAATTTGGGGCATAGGTTTGTCTAGGGTCAGTTTTCCATTTCTAAACAAGAGAAGAATGAGCCCCTCATGAATGGGGAATCTGTTCGGTTGTGGATCCTATTTTCATGTGAGAAAGTGTTGAAGATTATATACTAAGAGTATTGTACACTTTTCACAGTTGTCTTGTCGGGGTTTGGGGCGACAACCCCGATTTTTTTTGGGCCTTAAAATGTGCCCGATATATCGGGAAACGTGCTTTTCTCATATGGGTGGGATTTTTGACTCATATGTTTATGGGACGGTTTTGGCCCATGGTTTTAATACCCACGGTTTTGTAAAAATTCTTAAGCAATTGTCTACTTATATGGTTTTATGCATATGGTAGGATAATGTAACATTACAGATGTGTTTTGAATTCGGGTGTGAATTCTGTAGAGTTTGTTGAGCATAGCTCCAAAAAAATATGGGTATTGTATTGAGAGTGTGGTGGGTTGTAATAAAATTTGAGCAAGTGATTCTTGGTGGACATAGCCCAAATTGGGTGAACCACGTTAAATATTGTCTCTTTGTGTTGTGTTATTTTATTCTGCACTTTTATTTGAGATCTATAATATTTTCTACATATTAGTTTCTACTGTTGTGATTCTATGAGGGATTATTCCACATATTTTATCCGTTATTTCTTAATAGAATCCACCTTGTCCCGTTGGAAATTCTTCATCGAGGTGGTTAGAGACAAAAATAAAAATAAGGGAATACTAAGCATTTTCTTGTGTCTGAACATGTTCAAGAATGACAAATGGTGAGTATATATCTTGCGATATTTACATTCTAGGGTAAGAAACTTCATAATATGCGAGTAGACCTTCCTCCACACCCCGGGAATGTAGGACTCGAGCAATGTCGTTAATGAAGAAATGGACGATTTCCTTTCCCACAAATTTTTTTGATTTTTTACTCCCTCTAATTCCTATCCTTAAATATTTTCAGGCCTTCAATATCCATGCCAGTTATACAAGCAATGGCCTCCTCCAACATCTCAATTTATATTCCTTGCATCACCGCCTTCCCATCTTTCCATGCCAGCCTAAACTCCATAGTTAGTGAGGGATAATTCCCTTGAAGCTTGGTAGTATAGTTCTGAAACCCTCAATCTTGAACATGAGCCACATAGACTTGTCATCTACAATAATCCTATGACTGGAAGACTCAACTCTGGTTCTATCTCCTCCCATGGTGGCAGAAATTTTACCCCAATACTCAACTCATTGAAACTTGCAAATTTTGATGTTAGAATTACCTTTCCAAGAATAGATAAAACCCGACTCACTCTTGCAACTTTGGAAAATGAGCCCATTATTCTCCCTCACGTGGCATAAGGTGGAGTCATTATGATTTTTCATGATTTATAATATCATTAATAGGCATAGGGATGACATCACCTTTATGCCAGACTTTGAAATCATTAATTTGAACTCCCTCATTCGCAAATCTATCTCGCACATGTGTTGCCAATACGAGGGGTATGAGTGATGATATAGGTATCAAAAATTTTAAGATGTTCTTTAATATCAAGAATAATATTATGAAGATCCCAATTTTGGGAATTAGTCTTGCTAATGGCATTTATAATGAGAAGAGAGTCCCCCTCAATAAGAATGTGTTTAATTCCTTTTTCCTTAGCAAGACTGACACCCCAAAGAAGAGCTCATGCTTCAGCCACATTGTTTCTTTGAATCCCCAAAGGGCCTACATAGGCTAGGATCAAGTCCCATTATGGTCCCTAATTATGCCTCCTCCTCTAGCTAGACCAGGGTTACCTTTTGAAGCCCCATCAAAATTAAGTTTGAATTTTCCCTTTTCGGTTTAGACCACTTAATGATAATGGACGGGAAGCTGACTGAGGTGGATTGAAGGTGAACTATTTGAGGAATTCCTCTTCTTTGCTAGAACAAGACTTTTTAGTCTTCACCTTAATGAGTTTGGAATTTTCTTTAATAGAGGAGATCAAACAAGCACTGAACTTTCTGATGTTAGCTTTCTGATTTATGAAGATGAGAGCATTCTTTTCCTTCCATAAGCTCTAGATGAAGTGGGGAAGGACCATGTTCTAGATTGCCATAAGAAAGAGGAACCTAAAAGGGAAATCCCATTGTAACCAATAATTCTCAATGGAATTAGGGAAGATCCATTGCACTTTGAAAATCTCCATCACCTTGGAAAACACCACTTGAGAGAAGGGGTAAGAGATGATAAGGTGGTGACCATCTCACATTTCCTCAAGTTATCCATGGTGAGGATTTTGTTACGAGAAACTAGCCTAAAAGAAAATTTTAACTTTAGGTAAAATGTCCATCACCCAAAGTCTAGTCATATAGTCTTTTTACTAGAATTCTTGAAATTGAGGAGATATGCTATTTTGAGAGAGAAATTTCCAACATCCTCTTCCTTCCATATAATGGACTCCTCATTCTGTTTTAAAAAAGGAATATATAAAATCTTTAAATTAGAATTGATATTATCAAAAATTGTTTGTCCCCAATGAAATTAGGAGGGGGGTTTACATTCTCCCAAGAGACATGATTGTTGGAGGGGATCCAATAATCTCTAACCCAAACTTTTCCATTATTTTCATAGAAGCTGCGCCACGCAGTTCTCCCGTGTTCTTCCTCCACTAACGGTTTATCGAAAGACAAAAATCCCTCCAAAAGAGAATTTTATTACCTTTCCCAATATTCCACTTAATACCCCTATTCAGAATCTTCTTAGAAGATAGAAAAAAAATCCGAAAGAAGGATCCCCTAGAAGATTGTCATGCAGAATGAAAGTCTCTATTCTGCCAATATTCCTTCAATATTTCCTTTTGATGATATCAATTCAAATACCTTCTTCCTTTATCATGTTCCATCTAGCTTTAGCCACAAGTGCTTCATTCACGAGTCTCATATTCTTTAACCCCAGTCTTCCACAAGACTTAGGCATGGTCGCTTTTCCGAGGACACAAGAGGGAATTTGAACTTTTCCTCCACACCAGCCCATAGGAACCTTTTTTGAATTTTTTTCCAGAGCCTCCAAAATATTGACCTAGTAGCCTAAAAAGGGACATGACATAGACAATAACAACTTTGAAGAGAGATTTGGAGCGATTTACGATTTTCTAGCATGGGAAAGGAGAATCCCCTTCCAAGTAGACAACTTATTGGTAACTCTTTCCAAAGAATGTTCCAGATAGAAGGGTCTGATTTTTTATGAATTAGGGGCATTCCCAAATAGGAATCTGGAAAATTATTTATCTTGCATCCAAAAATAAGGGCTAGTATCACGTGGAATTGTTCTTCCACGTTATTTTCTGTAATTTTTAACTACTGTAAAATATCGTAACTATGAATTATTGAACCCTTGTAAATACAATATCTAAATAATATGTTGTGGCATAAGCTAGCACTGCTAAGCTCAAAATATCTTAAACCACCAGTAGTATCCAAATATTATGTGATGGCATAACCTAGCGGGTGCTAAGCTTGAAATATCTTAATTCCAAATCTTAAATACATACAAAAATTCAACTAATTTATACTAGTCTTGATTGCTATAAAGATCTCCAAAGTTAATGTCCTTGATTAACTTAGAGGTCGATAAGCTCAAAACAATGTTATTTAATTTGTTAAAATATAGCGACTTCTAAGTTTATAATATAATTTGTTATGTTATGTTTAAGCACAACCTAGAGGACATTGGATTCAAAATGTCTTTCTTTTATTTATTAAATACCAGTGACTTTTTAGCTCGAAATATTATATTTTTTTAATTATTATTGGAAAATAGTTTTTTGAAAGGGACTATACCCTTGAGTACAAGAGAGGGCCTAGGAGCTAGAATAGGAATGAAAATTAGAGAAAAAAGGATCAGAATCCAAGTATGACAATGAAGCCCAAAGTAGCCAAAAAATAGCTACCCAAACAAGACAAAACAACAAAACTCGCACAAAAGCAGCAAAGAAACCACAAAAAAATAGCAAAAAAACAAAAGAGCAGCTAAAGCACCTACAACTACTTCTTGGCAGCTTTGTCGATGCTGGTTTTGATGTTCTTCCAGGATCTGAACATTCCCAAAGTTGTCATGTGGGCAGTGTCAGTCTTATCCAGCTAATCAATGGTCCTTTTGCTTTCCTTATCATTGCCCCAAAGTGTTGTCGGAACTCCGCTGAGATTGGAGACACTTCTAACATGCTGCTCAATGAACTCCTCAATCACACTAAAAATGGCCATATTGTAATCATGACGAGTTTTGGCCTTCCCTAAACGGGAGTCTAAGGAGTTCAGCTTCTTGTAGATATCTTCAATCTGGCTGTTATCAATATCCACCTCCTCCTCCTCCTTCCTCTTTCCTTTCTGTTTTGCCAAGTTCTTAACCTCATCCTTCAACAGCTTCATTTCAGCTTCTAAGGCATCCAGCCTTTTTGTAGAGCTCTCCATATGCACATCTTGGGGACTAGCACTGCTAATATTCAGGAGGTCATGTGTAATTTCAATTTCATGAGGACCCTTCCCCACAGCAAGAGTATCGAGGTTAAGCCTTCTAGATGCCCTGGTGACCGGTCTGGCTGAGGTGGAAGTGAAGTGGGGGGCGGGAGCAGTAGTAGGGGGAATGGAAGATGAAGCCTGGATGGCCGGCAGGGGGGTGACAAAGCAGTGGTGGCGGGGGCAGAGAGTGGAGAAATGGGGCTAGCAGCAGCAGAACCTGCAGAGGGGGAACAGAGCTAGGAGAGGAAGGGAGACCAGGATACCTAAGAAGACAAAATTTATGCAGCAGCAAAATAAGCCCCTGGTGTAAAGGAACCACCCGGGTATGCTTTTGAAACTCCAAAATGGAGTGCTCAAGAGAGTTCAGAAAATAATGGGGGAAACAAACCAAGTGATTCCTATGGAAGTGGTTGAGAAAGATAAGGTGCTTAGCAGGTATGGTGACAAACCTCCCTTCCAAAGAAATGAATCGTATCATCATGTGAGTAACCTCATCATAAGGCAGAGGGATCGAGCTAACAAGCAGGCCCGCGGTAATATAGATCAGCTTCTCAGATCCCTCCACAAATCTCCTCTCTTCAACATCTCTGTCAACCCTTTTGTTAAAAAAATGGTAGCCCTCCATGCTAAGACCGGTCACTTTAGCAATAAGCTCCTTGTTGACCAAGATCTTCTGCCCCCCATATTCCACAATCCGCTCCTTCCAATCCTTCGCAAAACACACTGAGATGCTTTGATCATGTCCCTGAACCTTCTCCATGAAGTTGGTGATTCGCCCTTCTTGCGAGTATATTCCATAACTCAACATTACCCTTCCAGTCCGAGTCCGCACTAGGTTCAATTTGGCAAGGGGACCCCCCATCTTCACTGTGCTTAACTGTTTGCAACAAATTCCAAAATCCTTGAGAGCGCTGAAGCCAGTCTACTTTTTTACTGTTGTAATCCGCACAATGTTGAAAATGAGAGCCGTTGCTATTCCCACGAACGTCTGCGTGCCTGCTGATCTGAGCCTGCGGAAATCCACATGTGGGAATAACGGCCTTTTTGCTAGCCCACTCCCTATCATCAATTACATTATTACTGTCTTCAGTATCCATGGAGCCTTGTATACAAATTTTAGCAAGCACAGTGCTGCCCACATGCGTGATTTTCATATCAAAGTAACTCCACTTGGACTTCCCCATATACTTCACACTATCTTGATTATTTGACAGGATTTGCATAATCATAGTTTTTAAGTCAACACGTGTGGGAGTTTTATTGATACTGATCCACACCCAATAATCATATCTCAACTCAAGAAATTGCGTGCGTATAGAAATCCACATGAATGTTGTTTTGAAGCTGCTTAGGGATGCTATTGTTATCCCAAACAATGTGATTAACATTAATGCCATAATTAGCAAAGACATATCGCAATTTATTACCCTCCCGATAAGTATACATGATCTTGATGTTATTAAATGTTTGACAAATACTTATGGACTCTGAGATAAAATCCTTGATGCTCCAACTTGGAGATGAGCATTGTTTAAGGAGATTAATGATATTCAGGGAGTCCCCTTCAATAATGATGTTTTGGATATTTTGAGTCTGGGAAATTCTCAGGCCCCATAAAGCAGATAATGCTTCGGAAAAATGATTGGTTTGAATTCCCATTTTCCCAGCATACGTAGCAATCAGACTACCTTTATGATCCCGTATCGCTCCTCCCCCTACCGCAATCCCAGGGTTCCCCTTAGAGGCCCCATCAAAGTTCAACTTAAACCAATTAAAATCAGGAGGATGCCATTTAATCAAAGATCTATTAATACTATTCCGGGATTGCTACGACTATGATGTGAGTTCTAAATCGCCAATTGGATAAGATATATTCTTCATTCTCTGGATATATCTTGTTCTTGGGGGGTTTAAATCTAGCAATGTTCTCTTTGATACCATTAGAGATTTTACCAATACTAAGTTTATAGTTTTGCTTCTTATTTCTGAAGATAATATCATTTCTATCCTTCCATATCCTCAGATTAAATGAGGGATAGCTAGCTTCAGATCCTTTTGACAACACAATGCCTAAAGGGTGGGTTCCATTGAGTCCATAGCTGATTTAGATCCTTCGGAACCACCTAGACAGACTTCAAATTTAGAGAGGAAAAATTCCATATTCTGGTAGCATACTCACAATGTATGAACAGATGAGTGATATCCTCAGAATATTTCTTACAAAGATGACACCTATTAGGCATTATAAATCCTCTTCTCATCAGGTTGTCAGTGGTAAGAATCTTGCCTCTGATAGCCAGCCAAAGGAAAAAAATTATTTTAGGAGTTAATTCAGTCATCCAAATCTTATTCCAATTGAACTCTGTTTGACTACTGTGGAAGAAATTATTATAACCAGTTTTGACAGAGTAATTCCCATCATTGGAATTATTCCATACCAGCTCATCCTTGGAATCTAGTTGACTTAAGGGAATAAGATCTAATTGATCTTGAAGGGAGGAAGTAATTTGCATCAGATCATTTCTCTCCACAGAAAGTTTTTTCCAATTCTTGCTGGTACCATTTCCCTCAATATAGTCCTTGATTTTAATGCCATACTTGCTTACAAGACTGTCCTTAACAATCCCAAATCTATCCATGAGATTTCCATTAAACCAATTATCATCCCAGAAGTTAATGTCCCTACCATCCCCCACTTTCCATTTACTACCTTGCTTAATGAAATTTCTGCTCTTAACCAGATTGTTCCAAAAGATGGAACCAAAGGGAAGGTGCTCATCTTGCAAGAAAGAGTACACAGTTTGATGATTCAGGTATTTTGCTTTGATTAAATCAATCCAGGGTTGTTTCTCAGACAACATTCTCCAACCCATTTTAGCAATGAGGGCCTCATTCATTTTCTCAATATCTTTTATACCCAGACCTCCCATAAACTTCGGGGTGCAAACCTTATCCCAAGCCACTAAGTGAAATTTGAACTTCTCTTCCATGCCTTGCCATAAATTTTTTTTCGAATCCTTTCAATCTTATCTCTGAAGGAAGAGGGGATCTTGTAGAGCGACATGACATAAATGGGTAGATTTTGAAGAGTACTTTTAATGAGCAGGCACTTGCCAACACTAGATAAAATGGCTCCTTTCCAACCAGCCATTTTTTTTTGGAATCTCTCCAATAAATCATCCCACACCTTGCTAGAGACTTTCCTAGTGCCGAGAGGAAGGCCCAAGTAAGTGGCTAGAAGCACACTTATTTTACAACCCAAAATTTTAGCAATTTTAAGCTGCCTTTCCTCAGGAGTGTTGAAAAAGAAGATGGAGCTTTTATCATAATTGATCTCTTGCCCAGAAGTAGATTTGTAGAGCCACAATAAAGCCTTGGTAGCCTTGGCTTCAATGACTAACGCCAGAAGAAGAAGGATAATATCGTATGTAAATTGCTGATGGGAGACAACTTGGTGATGGAAGTGGGCTCGAAATATTATATTATTAAGTATCTAATGGGAGATAAACTCGATCTATGTTGATTCAAATTTTCTAAATCCCAGTGAACATTAAGATACAAATATTATGTTTTTGCGTAACCTAACTGGGATGCTAAGATTATAGTTTCTTACTTTCTTTTGTTGAAACCTAGAGACTGCTAAGATACAAATATTATATTTTGGCATAACTTAGTGGTTGCTAGGTTCAAAATATCTTAATTTTATTTATTAAATACTAACCACCAATAGGCCACAAAATTTTCCGTCTTTGGCATAACCTAGTGGGCGTAGGCTTCAAATATCTTAATTTAAAATCTTCAAATCATACAATAAAGTCGACTAATTTATACAGATCTTGATTGCTATATAGTTCTCAACAGTTAATGTGGTTGATTAACATAGATTTCAAAAACTTAAAACAACTTACTTTACTTTGTCAAAACATAGTGACTTATAAAATTTTAATAAATTTTTTTAGAATTTTACGTAACTTGTTTTTGCGGCAACAAGTGGATATGGCATGTGTGGCTTTAATGACATTGATAGATTGCATTCATGTGATAGATGAGATCAATTAATGGTTATACACACGTGATATGTAAGATGGCATCGGGCATTTAAGATTTTTAATGTGAAGCATGATATTATTGATTAGGATATCCAATTGATGATCTTCGTTACCGTCACACTTCTCTCCTTTCATGTGTTGTGCGGTGGTGGCTATATATTTCCGAGCTGGCTAGACATTTCCCAACCCCTTTCCTCTTTTCATTTTTTCCATTGTGCTTTGTGTCTCTCTATGATGGTGACATGGGTGGTGGTGGTTTCTTGGTTAGCATGGAGTGCAATCCTAGCATGAAGAGGTGGAGAGAAATGAAAGGCAAGGATGCTGGGGAATTGTTTACTTCTTGGATGGAAAGGAAAATATGGAACGCAACTATACGGGATTGTCTCGAGAAGGTTTGGTTGATCATGGATTATTTAGAAGAAGAAGAGGATGAAAATATTTGTGAGAGCATGCGCAAGCTGATTCTTGACCCAAACTCGTCCAAAGGGTGGAGGGACGTTTTTGACATGGCGTAAGGGTTGAGTGCGGAAAACGTACTCTCTAAATCTTCGAGGTTGTTTATCTTACATAAATAGCATGAGAAGTTGGAAGAGTGTCTATTTAGCCTTGATATCATGTTCATGGCTTGGCGTGGGGATGCAAAATCAATTGCGTGTGATTTGGAGGTGGTTGTGTAAAATTAGGGTATAGAACTCCCTACTAGTGCTAAAGTGAAAATTCTAGAATGCTATGTCGATTCGTCCTCCTCCTCTAATCAGAGTAAAGGGGAATCAGATGTCGAGATCATCAGAGAGGTGAAGCTGAGAGGTAGAAATTCCTAATCTTTGATGGATGCATTTGTCTTTACTTTTTGATTAAGGGCCGGAAGGGTTGTCTGTATAGCGAAGTGTATAGATATAGGAAGTATTTGTGGGTGAAGTAAAGCTGATTACAACTCTTCCCCATTCATTTTTCCATATATTTAGTATGATAAGTTGTTTGTAATCATCATGGTAGTCCACTACTAGAAGAGTTATCATGGACTGGTTCCTCATGGTCTATTTTTTGAAGACTTAGTTAAATAGTAGTTACTTTTTCAGCTCGAAATATTATATTGTTTGAATACCTATCATTTGTTAAGATAAAAATATGTCAATTTAATTTGTGAAATCATAATGAATACTAACATCCAAATATTATATTTTGATGTAACCCACCCTCCGCTAAATATTGTAAAATATCATATTTGAAGTTATTAAAACATAGCGAATTGAATACCCAAATAATATGTTGTTGCATAACCTAGCACATGCTAAGCTTATTAAATTCTAACCACTGCTAGGCACCAACGATTATGTGGTAGCATAACCTAGCGGGTGCTAGGCTCAAAATATCTTAATTTAAAATCTTAAAATGATACAATATGTTAAACTAATTTATACATATCTTGTTTGCATCTTTGAAGATTACACTATCATTTGTTGATGTTTTGTTGAAACAAAACCTAAGCGAAAACTAGATTCAATATATCTATCTTTAGTTTGTTAAATGCTAGTGACTATTTCTGTCGATATAATATATTGCTTAAATACCTAGCGGCCACTAAGCTCAAACTATGTTGATTTAATCTCATAAATCCCAATATTCACTAAGATCGTATTATTATGTTTTGACGTAACCTACCAGACGATAAGATTATAATATCTTACTTTATTTTAATAAAACCTAGAGACTGCTAAGATCCAAATATTATGTTGTGTCATAAGCTAGTGGACGCTAAGCTCAAAATATCATTCGATAACTTGATAAATTATAACACCCACTAAGTGGAAATATTGTACCTAGCGCTGCTTAGCTCAAACTTGTAAGGTATTAATATTATGTCTTGGGCTAACCTAGTAGATGATAACCTTGAATATTTACAACAATTTTTTAGATACGATGTGATATACTCGATGAAGCCTAGTAGCCGCTAATCTATTCGTATAAGTAAATATATTATTTTTACAATGAAGTTGTGTTATGAATTTAATTATTAATCCTTGTGTATTTAACATGAGACAAATAACAAAGCAATTGCTCAACCCCAAAAAGTGTGTTGCCTATAACAAAATCCACTTATCTATGAGTCCGCCAAGGTAAACGAAGATTGCCTCAAAATAAGAATTATAGCCTAGCAGATCACTAGAGTAGGCAACATTTTTCATGTAGAGTGTATTCATACAGGATTTTATATAAATGGTAAAAAATAAATATGGAATTTATATAATGGATACATAAATATACATGTAGAATTGTGTATTTTATGTGATATACAGGTATACGTATAGACTTGGACTAGTGATCGAGAAGTTATATAACAATATTTTAAGTACGACATGATCTACTCATTGTACCTTAGTGGAAAACAACAAAAGTGGTCCCTAACACCAAATAACAATGTGTTGCCTAGCGGGCACTAGTGTATGCAAGTTTTTTCCTATAGAGTGTATTCATATAGGAGAAATCATATTGAAAAGTTGTAAGCGATAAAAAATAAATCTAGATTTTATATAATGGAAACATAAATATACATTTAGAATCATTGCATCCTAGCGACCACTAATCTATTCTTAAAGATGAAATATATCATGTTCATAATGAGGCTGTTTTATAAATCTAAATTGTTAATCTTAGTGAATATAACAACAAAAAAAGATCAAAAGTGATCGCTAGGACCAAAAACATTGTGTTTCCTATATAAAAACAACTAATTCGTGAGGGGCCAAGGTAAACAAATGTTTTTTTCAAATAAGAATTCTACCCTAGCGAGATGCTAGGGTAGACAACTTTTCCCATGGTAGAGTATATTCATATAAGAGAAATTATATTGAAAAGATATAAACGATAACAAATAAATCCATAATAGTGTATGTAATTTGAAATAAAATTCAGGTTTAGTAAATAGGTTGTCGAAACAAAGAATTATATCATGGTTGCCTCAAAGCTATGTGAATTTTGGGCATAGATTAGTGAGCACAACAGGAATAATATATTAATTATTAAATACATAGTGATTAAAATTATATTTAATAATATTAATGCATATATAATGTGTTTAACTTCCAATGTATAAAATAAAAAACTGCTAAGGACATTACATTTGGTTAATTCTACATGGTAACATGTATATAATTGGAAATAATTATCATACAATTGAATTCTTAATATGGTTTTATAGTTTTAAAGTAATTTTTTAACGTCATATGTTTTCCTAAAATGTCTAAGTGACAACCATGTAAAAAATGTAATACAAATTAATTAGTGATGTTTCTTTGCATCATCTTAATGAACAACATTAAACTATTTTGGTTCTCCCAACCAAAATAAAAATTAAAAGAAGGTGAGTGTGCAAGAAGCTATCAATATCCTTACAAAATAATTGTAGGAATGAGAATGAAAAATTCAAAATGGAAATACCCAAAGAGAAACATAGAATGGTGGAAATGGGAAAGAGTTAAACAGAGATGAATACTAGAGCAGAAAACGGATTAAATTTTATTTTATTAACACACAAAAAAATATTTTCATGAAGAACAAGGCAGTTTGTCATGGAGATCAAAAGAAAATAGAAAACAAATCTTGGTGCAGAGCATGATTCATAGGACAACGCAGGCTGTTGTGGATCACGATTGGATTGTCGTGTAAAACAAAGGAGAGTACAAATAAACTAATAGAGCCCACAAAAAAGGTACACCTTTACTAGAAATACCTAATTTAGTAATATTTGGAATTATGTCTTGCTCTATCTTTGTGAGTGAACCCTCCATCTGGTACCTCAATCAAATAATCTATGCAATTCTATTTGCAATCTCTATTGTTTGCCTGCTTCGTGTGCATCTTTTGTGTGCCTTCTCTACAAACAATATTATAATCACATGCAAAAAACAACTATGATTCGAACACTTGGCCTTGTAATCTATGCCATGCACATATTTTTATTTTGAAGACATGCTTTTTGCATGACCAAAAAAATTAGAAACCCTATTCAACATTTCTCTGAGGTATTTAATAATTTGTTTAGCACATTCCACGAAAGAAATTTCAAAAATAGAAAAAGAGCGGGATATGAAAATTTGATAGTTTTCTTTCCCCCTCTTAAAGCAAAAGGGCAAGCTATTGAAATATCAAATATCTCAAAAAGTGGGGGAATTCAAATATTTGTTTTTATTAATCCATGGTTTAAAAATTAAATCTAAACATTAATTAAAAACAATGCAATTTTTCATTTTCTAAATCCTATAATAATATAAACATAATAACAAATATATTATATAACATATATTAAAACAAGCATAGTAAAAATATATATTATAAGAAAACAAAAGAAATAAATCCTAAACATAGTTTTGAAGTTTATTAGAATAATATATAGACATTTACGTTCCATTCTTTATCAAAATTCAATTTCTACATTGTTAAATATAGTGTGCACTAATTTAAATTAATTCTCCAATTAAAATGTGCCACATGGAAAGTTCGAACAAGATATTTGGGATCAATAATAAGGCTAGCGATCCAAGATTATTTAGATAGTGTAACTATATGGCTATTTTCAAACTAAAAAATGTTTGAGCCTAGGGTCCGATATTCATTTAAATACTATAAGTAAAGGAGCTTAACATGCGCTAATAATTTTTTTATTAGGAAATGATGTGAAATATGTGTTGAAAACCATGTATCTTATGGCAACTATATACGAAGTCTAACAATCCAAAACTTTCTGAGATAGTATTTATAATGAGAAGAGATAAAGGTAGAGTCCTAAAGTAGCATGCAAAGATATATCATGATTTGTTATTATAGGGATATTTTCAAAGTAAGAAACGTTTGACACTAGGGTCTGATATGTCGTTTATGTCTATAAGTAAAGCAATTTAAGCGGCGCATCATTTTCTTTGTTAGGAAACGATGTGAAATATGTGTTGAAAACCATATGTCTCATGGGAACTACATATTAAGGCTAATGATCCACAACTTTACATATAGTTTTTACAATGAGAAGAGGTAAATGTACGAGCCTAGTGACCGTTAAGCTATACATTGATTTATTATTTATGGCTATTTTCAAAATAATATACTTTGAGCCTAAGGTCCGATATGTCATTTTCACAACAAGTAAACGAGATTAATGAACACTAAGAATTTTGTTTGATAGGAAACGATGTGAAGCATTATTTAAAAACCATGTATCTCATGGGAACTACATACTAAGGCTATGAATCCACAACTTTACATATAGTGTTTATAATGAGAAGAGCTAAAGGTACAAGCTTAGTGGCCATTAAGCTATATTATGATTTGTTATTTTATGGCTATTTTTAAAATAAGAGACTTATGAGCCTAGGGTCTAATATGTAGTTTCTCACAACAAGAAAACAATATTAGCATGCACTAAGCATTTTGTTTGATAGGAAACGATGTGAAGTATTAGTTGAAAACCATGTATCTCATAGGAACTACATACTAAGGCTATAAATCCAAAACTGTAAAGATAATGTTTATAATGAGATGAGGTAAAGGTACGAGCATAGTGGATGCTAAGCTATACCATGATTTTTTATTTTATGGTTATTTTCAAAATAAGAAAATTTTAAGCCTAGGGTTTGATATGTCATTTTTTTCAATAAGTAAATGAGCTTAGTGGTCGCTAAGCATTTTCTTTGATAGTAAACGATGTAAAACATGAGTTTTAAACCATGTATCTTATGGGAACTACATATTAAGGATAGCATTCCAAAATAATAAAGATAGTGTTTATAATGAGAAGAGGTAAAGGTAGGAGCCTAACAACTGCTTAACTAGACCATGATTTTTTATTTTATGGCTATTTTTAAAAATAAGAAATGAATAGATGTGAATTACATGTTACAAACAATATGTCTTGTGAGTACTACATAAGTCATGATCCTTCTTAAGGGTTTGCAAGATCTTTTATTTTATTGCTATTTTCAAATTATGAAATAGTTGAAGCTAGCGCCCGTTATGCCATTACTTTCGATAAGGAAAAATGCTTAGTGTTTGCTAAGAATTTTCTCCCATAAGATCTGATGTGAATTATGTGTTTCAAACAATATACCTTATGGGAATTACGTAAATTTGGATCCCTCTCTATGGTATGTAGTGCAGCTATTGTCTCTCCGGTACATTCTAGCTAGCATGATATAATTATAATCAATGGAAAACACTAGCGATCCAAAGTTGTACAGATAGATTTTACAATGACCTAATGGTAGGATCCTCGTGGTCACTCAGCTAGGTCACGATTTATTATTTTATCACAATTTTAAAAATAAGAAACTGTTGAAACTAGTGTCCGTTGTGTCGTTACTTTCGATAAGTAATGAAACTAAGCATTAGGTAAACAATTTTTCCCATACGAAACATTGTGAATTATATGTTTAAAATAATATATTTTATGGAAAATACATATGGATTGATCCTATCAAGGATTTGTAGAGAAACACTTGTTTCCACCATGAATAGTCTGTCAAATATGAGACAATTAGAATCGATGAAAATCACTACCAAGTAAATAATGTACAAAAATTGATTACAATGAGAAGATGAAATGGTAGGACCCTAGATTCCACTAAGCTAGGTCATGATTTGTTATTTTATCGCCATTTTTCAATCGATGCAACATATCAAATAGTAAATGTTTGCAGCCTAAGAAGACTGGAACTCGAAATGCGTTAACATAAATTTGAACAATTTGAAATAAATTTGTTCAATTAGTATTGTAAATCTAACTTATAGTTAGAGTAAGAGAGAATAGACCCTTGCTTTTATGGTACTCATTAAACATTGTTAATGATAAAATATTTTCTCAAATAGGTATAATCCACCATGACCTTATAAAAATCACTATTTCCACAAAAACAACTACCGTGATGATAGCCATAATCACGTCTAGGAAAAGTGTAATCATTCTTGTTAGTTTTTAATAGCTTGTTGTGGAATTGCCCACCAAGCACTACACTTAAAATAACATACTTAGACTAGTTATAGACATTTAAACTTAATGAATATAATATTTTTGATATACATATATTTCACATTGTCTTATATAACAAAATTTGATGAGCTATCACTACCTCCATTAATGTGATTTGTTGCTCAAATACTCTCCTCAAAATACCAAACATTAGATCTTCGGACACTATGCTTTAAAAATCTTCCTTAGTCTTGTTACATGGGTTTAATCCTTACTACTACAATATGACTGATATATACATAAAACACATTGACTTCTAAAAAAATCCCGAGCAACCGTAAACTCCATTATTGTGATTTGTTTCTCAAACACTCTCTTCAAAATACAATTTTCCAATCAATAGGTGTAAATGGCTAAAAATGATTTATGTTGTTCTTTTATGTGTTGAATAGAAGTCTATCTGCCACTAAAGTATATATTTTTAACGTTCCTATCATGATATCTATATAATGTTATAGCTTTTCGACTCATATGTAATCCTTTCAAAAGGTGCAAATGGTTTCGTATCTTTCAATGCATCATAATTTGATTTCAAACTTTTAGAAAAATTGTGTTATTATTGATTTGATCCACAAAATATGAATTACTGTAACCAGTTGAGTGATACATAAGATGTCATATAAAAGCCTAATAGTCGCTAACCATTAAGTTAATTACTCTCTTATGGTAAATAGTAAATAACTCTAGAGATTGGTTTTCGCTAGGGTAGTATTTAAATTCCTTATCAGACAATGTGAGAAATACATTTTAAAGTTCAGAAATGGCCTAATTATTAACGTGTTTTACTCTAATTATAGGTAAAATGTCTTCCATTGTTTGCACTCCATTCAAAACAATTCCATTCATTGCAGGAAGTATTTGTTGGAAGAAAAGAGATGAAGAATGGGTTGTGGAAATCCATTCCCCTGAAAAATTACCATGTCGACCTATGGTTGTTTTTTGTTATAGATGACAATCACAAGGAAGTTGGTATTATTCTATCTTCAAAATTTATTGATTTGGGGACACTTTGTGTGTCCAGTGTGGAACACTTTGTCTTTGAAAACAAAAATTGTCTTATTCGGACATGGAATTAGATGTTTCTTTATTCGGGAAATGGAAAATGCATGCCTCCATAAAAAGTGGGCCATATTCTTGTTCAAAACAGGGTTGGAATTTGGGGATTCTAATAGATTCTAAAAAAGCGCTTGTTCTAATGCATAAGACATTACAAATGGTATATTTATAGTATTCAATTTTTTTAATGAAACATTACAAATGGTATATTTTGATGAAACATCTTCTATTTTTCATTTCTTGCATATAAAGGTTTGGTTTCACCTCCAAAACATGCCGGGTTGTTTACTATGTTGAGGTGAACATATTTGACAAAATTGGAGATAGACCCATTTAAATCAAAATTGCATGGATTGAAAATGAATACTAAATCAACTAGGTTTGTTGAGGCTGGTGCAATAGTAGAGACATTTGATTCTTACTGCCGGAGAATAAAAGGAGACAACAAAATGAGAGAAAAAATTCTACATTATTTAAGAAATAAGCATCTGGATAATATTATATTGACAACCTGCAGTGAATCCAATGTAATTGAAAAATTTAAATTACATGAATCACACTACCTTGAGATGTATTTCTTGTTTGGTGAAGAGAGAAATGGAAAAAGGAAATCGGATTCCTATATAGGGGAAAAAATGGCAAAACAGAAAAAAATATCATGAGGTGGAAAAAGCTCTTCTCGTCGAGGCTCGCATAATATTAGACAACTATGTGATGTCACCTTTGGAAGGAAATATACCATAAAACATGGAAGACACAATGAATTTTTCTTGTAAATGTGCATATCCATTCCACCTTTTATCAACATTATCGAAATTCCTTCTATTAATCCTTTGATGTTGAATGTGTGATCGCTTATTTTTATAATTTGGCAAGTGATATGTATTTTGATGTAATAATGGATCTTTTAAAAATTATCGAATTATTACTATAGAATATTTTGAGCAACATCAAGTTAAAATCTTAGCCTATAACTCATACAATTTTTTACAAGGAAAAGGATTGATGTTTCCTTTTAGGTCAATTTTGGTTACATAAAGATTACCAATTTTTGTAGCAGTTTCTCCATCCAATCCCTAGTGACCTCTTCTCTAAAATCATCATTATTATCACAGTTGTGTACACTAGATATTAAGTACATAAGACACAAACATTTGAATATCCCCTGTCTATCGTAGAGTCTATAGCATCCATCCAAAATTGATAATCCATTGTTTTTAACCTTTTCCATGTATATTTTCTTGGGTCATTTAACTTTTTGAATAACCAGTTAGTATTAGAACAATAATAATATCGACTATTTTTTACATTGGTTTATCTTGGTGTAGACACCTAATTTTGACTACGCAATTTTAATACTAAAATTGCACTAATTGTATTCTTCCCATCATCATGCTATAATTAGTTATTTTATACTAATTAGCTAATATTCACCATCTTCTCGATTAATTAATAATATCTCGTTAGTTAATTAGTATTTTCCCCATCTTGGATGCCAATTAACATCACTTCGTTAGTTAAAATCCCCTTTTAATTGATTAATTACCCATTATTAATTAATTACCCTTTCACAATATTGTATTTAATTAATAAACTCTCTTATTAATTAAATCCCCTTTTCAACTTCTTCAATTTCTATAATTTTCCCTCCAAATCATATTCAAATAGCTTATATAAGCTACACATGCCCTATTAATTAATTAAACCTTCCTAACTCTCATGGGTCATTAATTCCAAAGTAATCGCTTCTAAACGTGTTTATCTACTCTTAATTTTACATCTCCTTTGTCCTACATTCACTAGGATATATGCTTCTCCAGAATTGGAAAGCTATGTCAACAACCTAGTACCCTCCATACCAATCTACACCTTTACAATCTTGTACACCTTATACCCATACTCAAGAGATAATTTCTATTATAGGAAGGCTTTCCAAATTGAGAAACCCCCTTACTTGCTAAAAGTAGTAAGAGAAGATTCAAACATGGCCTTTGTGCCATTTTGAGGAGACCTCTTCCTTTTATCAAGAATCCTTGATCATGTGTGGCTTACGTTCGATGTTTAAAGAAATATCTACATATAAAAATTGCATCCAATTTTGAAAGGAGGTTTGCATTCTTTATTTTTAACATTTTGTGCAAGTTTATTAGCTTCTTTTCATGTTTTATATTGATGTAGTTACTTGATGGAATAGATATAGGGTCTACTTGGTGTTAGGTCCTTAGTTATAGTTTTATCTATTCTATTTTATATGCATATATATGGCACACTGATGGGAGACCCTTTGTCTTGTGCACATTTATTTAACATTTAGCTTCATTTACCACTTTCATGTAAGTTATTTTAATTTATTGAAATTTAATATGTTCTTGTACATGTTTTTTTTTGTATTTGGAAGTGTTGAGTGTCATTTATAGGTAGTGTAGATGCGACACATTGTAAAAATTTGATATTTCTAAGAAAAATCCTTGCTTTTGGGGGTTTTTCCTCATTTTTGAGTTTCTTCGTGTTCAAGCAACATTGCTTTGGTTTACAATAGCCTCTCTAGCACAACCAATGACCTTGAATTGTAAAATTTTCAAAGCTATTTTATAGTTCATCGGTGACTTTGATTGACTGTCAACATTTGACCTATGGCAATGAATTTGTAACTATCAATGTAGCGATCATTCCTGCATTAATATCCTAGATACACTTTGAAACAACTTTGATTTATTTGAGTGGACCCAACCTATTTTAGTGGTCTTGACCTTACCGACAGCGACCTTACCTTTTAGCAGACTCACTTTGTTAAATGATGAGCTTGTTGTCGGTGTCATAGGCCTTGGGAAAATGAGCTAAGTTTTTAACTTTATCTCACTTTTTCTTCACTTAGAGTTTTTAAGGTAATTATGCTTTCAAAACATAAGTTCTTGGTGCGTAGGTTTTCCATACTAGATTTTCAAAGACAATTTATTCTAAAACAAAATAAACCAATTAAACAAAATAACCAAGTTGTGTGAACATCACCTTTATTATTTTGTTGCACGCATTGCTTGTTTTTTGTTACCAAATCTCATTTTACCTTTGTGATTGGCATAATATTATTGGATTGACCATATTTGTAAACATGTATGTTGCTTAATGAAGGTTAAAATATTGGTTTAATAATTTCCTTTTTCATTTAGGATTCTTGTAAAAGTGTTATATATTGGATTAACCATGCTTTAACCACTTTACATGTGTGTATTTTTCCCTTTGACATATTTTTATTCTTTATTGTACCTATTCCTAACTGTGTATGTTCTTTCGACACACAAAAAAGTGATATTTGAAATCAAACATTGTTTCAACTTTTTTTCTATTTTAGTAGGGTTTCATAATTAGGACGTTATTACCTAATCATTTAAACAAAGTCCATGAACACCGAGCTATATAAATTCTTGGGAAGATTAGTCTTTTTGGCTTAGGATTCGCTTTTACATGAATCCTATGAAGTGAGGGGTGCATATTCCTCCAATACCAGGCTCTAGATTGGATCCCACGGGAAATAGTTATCATTTTTACCAAGCTCCATTGAAATGGTTGGAGTGAAGGGGAGGGGTATTTGGCCCTTAGAACCATGTACTAGAGATAATTTCCTAATTTCACATACTTTTGCCTCACATACTAAAAGGTATATTGAGGAAACCTTAACAACTTGTTCATCTTGGCTAAATGGCCAAATATTAGAGATAGGTTGTGATTTCTTGTTTTCTCCTATAGATTGTGTCCTGGAAAACAAATTATAAACTAAAAATGGCACTTAGTCCAAAATAATTGACTCACAAAGACTCCCAAGGTGAAACTCTAAGTTAAGAACTTTGTTTTTACAAGAAAACAAAAAGAAACTATTTCAGAGTTATACTAAAGGTTTTTATAAATCAAACTTTGACTCATCTATAAATCACGAGGTGAGACTTTGAATGGGACGGGGACCTTGTTACGAAAAGAAAATAAGGTGATGCTCTCTCCGAGTTAGACAAAGTGTGTGTTTTGCTAAATTCACAAAATCAGTCCATCTTTGTTACTTAACTATCAAATAGAAAAATTTGTTACTCTATTGAACTTGAATTTTTTTGTGTACACAAAACTTCACAAAGTAAAACTCAGTTCGAGTTAAAACCTCATTTTAGTAATAAAAAAGTAAAAAAATTGTTTGAGTTGAGTTGCATGTCTTACATCACGGCCATATTCTTTCATCTACATTTTGGATACATTTACTAAAGTTAGAAACTTGAAACTTTGTAAAAACATTTACCAACCATTTTGACAATCACATTTAAAAATCATTTCCCAAACTTGATTAGTTGTTAGAATTGCGTTCTTATTTTGTCTTGTTTTTCCTAGTTTCCTTAGAAAAATTTACACATCCAAATATGGGAAAATGCCTATTTTCATTCATTTTTCTACCAAAATTTCTTTTTTTTTCCTTTTTAACTCTCAACAAACATCTTGAGCTTGGAAAATTTATAATTTACATCTATTATGCTACACATTTTTCTTATATTTCATTCAAAAATTTGCAAAAGCATCCAAATCTTCAACAAAAGTTTAGTTTATAGTTTTTATGTTGTCCAAATAAACTTAGGAAATCTTCAAACATAACACACATTTAATACAAGAGTATTATTCCATACAAGTAGTCATGACACTTGTAACTTTCTTAGAATACCGAAAGTGTGGACCTAATCCTTCATAAGCCTATGAAATAGTCCTCTCTGGTGAGGAGTAGGAACTTGTTGATCACTATGGGAGTGAAGAATAAATACCACATGAAATTTTTGACCACAACTCGCCCAATGTAGACAAATTTCTATTTCAAAAAAATATCAAATTTTATTATACTTGATCTAAGTAGGCACTAAAATACCCTCTAATCTCAAGACATTCTTTCTTACTAGTATGATTAGAGGGGAAGAATACACATAGCCTCCTCTTTTCAATAATGTTGACGAAATATTGAACCCACAACATGTCTCTACATCGGCACAAACAGAGGGTCCTAATGATGAATTTGTAGCACCCAAGACTAAAACTAGAAAATGTATACCATTTAGTATAATCAATCTTGAACCCATGATGAAGGGAAACGAATCCCAAACAACACTATGTAATGAAGATGTGATGGTACAACAAGTCCAGAACTTAGTTTCCAATTGAAAACTTTAGCTTCTCATTTTCATAAGGATATACATAGAGACACTCACACAAACAAACCTAAAGTGACATACGTAACACACTATATGGAGAACCATGGAGGCAAAGCATCCAAATCAAACCATACTTATATAACCACCACGATGTCACACGGTAAAATATTTTATAAGGAATGACATTCTATTAAATATGCACTAAGTGGCTTACAAGATAATATTAATAGACACAACAAGAAGTATCGATTCAAAGAACTATGTCCCTACCCCTTCAATTGGGAAATGTTGCGAAATTCCTTTCCACATAGCTTTGATTGCCCAAAAATTGATACATATTGTGGTAAGGGTGACCTTAGAGATCACATAAAACACTTCTTCATTACATGTCAAGAAGTTGCATATGGTAATAACTATCTTATTTGCTTGCCTCCATGGAATCTTAGAGGCTAGGAACTTGAATAGTTTCTCCATATCTCAAAAGGGTATATCTCTACATTTACATACTTATTTGAAAATTATGTTTATTATTTCTCATTCAACATGGAAAGTGAAATCAAAATTTTCTACTTGTGTAATGCCAAACAACACAAAGCAATGAGAACTTCACTTCTTTCCTACAACGATGGTAGGGTTAGCTAGCCACTTCCATTGTTACATTCCCGAGAAACAAATCGTGATAATTTTCATGAAAAATCACATCTCGAGGTCACTTTCCACTTGCAAATGAATTGTATCATCATATTTGAATATGTCATTGAAAAAAATGGTCAAATTGAAAAATAATTGTTGGTGAAATGGGTCCTAAAGCCATTTCAAAGAGAATATGATTCAAAACCTATGGCAAAACCTATATTTAAAAAAAAAAAAAAATGTCGAGGTGATGGAATTATTGATTCTAAAAATGTAAAAGTTATCGTAACAACCCACACCTTAAAATCACACACATAGTGTTATTGACAAAATTTAACATACCCTCCTTTTTTAAGAATAATTTTAAAAATTCTCTATCTTCATTAAACAACATTCTACCTTCATGCATTTATGATAAGCTAGGCGAGGTAGCTTGAAATTTTAATGCATTATTTAATCTATACAACATTTAAGTGGTTTCGTGGCATTCTTATACTATGTCCATAAATTATTCATTTCGAAAATATATATATCGCATCTTTTTGTTAAATTGGTTGCTTTGTTTTTGATATTGAGATAAGGATTCATTTCATGATATCATTCTTTGGTTTTTAGGCTCGAGATAATAATATATCTCATATTTCCATTCTTGAAATGAATTTTCTCAAGTGACATGTTGAAGATGTTGGTGAGTTTTGAAATGGTCATTGCCTTGTCTAATTTCATTTTGGATTTCCTTTTTTCACGATTCAATGATCTTACGATTGGTTTCGATCATTTAATGAATTTTTTTATCTGCTATGTGATTTTTTTCATATCACCTAGCACTTCATTTAACGATGGTTGATGTATAAATGAAGTGGGAATTTTTTGTTTCCATATGGTGGTGACGATTATATCACTTTACATTTGTTTATCTTAAATGTTAATTGATACATGATATGCTAAGTGGTTAGATGGTGATAATATGTATGGCCACCATGTTGATCAACCTTTTCACCTTGGTTTTGGACCATAATATATGGTTGATTTCAAAAGATTATGGACAATGGTTATTGGTGATAATATAGGTGGAGGCGAGGTTGTGGTTAAAATCATACCGATTGTAATGAATGCATACATGTTTCATTAATTCCATATCATAAATGGTTTCAAGCTATGAAATTTTTTCAAGCTTGGTCTTTTTGTGGTTTTTGTTGTTTGCATGCTCTGGTTTAGGAGCTCTGTCAAGCTTCTTGGTTGTGTTATTGTGCATTTGGGTCTTCTATTTTCAAGTAAATATGTGGTAAGACTATATACATATGTAGATATTTGGATAAATCAAGAGGAAGTTACATAAATTTAATCATTTTTCATGCATGCATGCAATATTTTGGTCTATGAGTTCATAAGATTTTGATTAAAAACTAGTGCTTTGTGGATATTGGAGTATCATAATCATGTTTTATGTCTTATTTCATTACCCACATTCAAAATATTTCCAATCTCTGTAAATGTTGAAATGGGTAAAATAATGTTTGGAAAACGTTCTTATTTTCAAGTTGTGAAGTTGAGTTTAGTTAGAATGCAAGTTTTAAAAGCCCATATTGAGCCCAATCTTATTGTGGGTAATGTTAATGAAGGATACAATCTTCCTTCCAATTTCTCTTTATCTAATATATTTTTTCTATGAGTAGGCTAAATATTATGGGTCAACATGAGTTATTCGTAATAGTGGTTGTATATTTCATTCTTGTATGGATCATTTTTGTAAGAATACATGACATGCTTAACTCTTACAATTAAGAACCAAACTTTGTAAAAGGTGGGGAAACTAGAGAGAAGGAGAAACAATCTCCAAAACAAGCAAAAACGAAAAGTCAAAAAAATCTTACAATTAAGAACCAGACTTTGTTCACCAAAATTTTGCCAACAAATTCTAGAACCAAAGTTAATTTTTTGGGGATCCCCCACTGTTACCATCATGGCTATCTTTGTTCACACCACCCTCAACACCTTTTCATTAATATCATCCTCCAGCTCATCCTCGGAGCTACTGATGTGCAAGTTAAAATTCCTTCTTTTAGTGCCCTCCTCCATCCTTCTAGCTTGTGTCACTTGAGCTTTTTGACCTGGTCCTCCAAGCTCTAGAAATTTCTACTTGGACTTCACCTGTGCAGTGACAATTTTCTTGGAAGCATTGATGACATCCATCATTGTTTCCCTTTGCCAACATTGGTTTCTTCCATCACTTGGAGCACCCCTTCTAAGTACTGGACCTTACTGCTCAAATCCTCAAAACCCTTTAAATTACCATCCTGTCTCTTTTTCTCGAAGTGCTCACTTCCCCATGACCATCCTCACCCATTTCTTTACCAGAATCCTCCCCACAATTTTGCATTTTCGGCCTTCATCTTAGTGAGGCAATCAGCAAGAGTGAGGTCATCCTCATCTCGCATGCTCTTTCAGGGAAGGGACAGAGTAGGTTTCCCATTTTCAAACATCAGAAGAATGAGCCCTTCATGTAGAGGCATCTCCACTTTCTCTTGCTGGAAAGCCATTAAAGAGTTAGTTAGAGACATAAATAGAAAGAAGGGGATGCTCACCATGACCTTATGGTGGAACATGTTCAGAAGGGTCAAATGGTGAGTATATATTTTTCTGTATTTTCCCTCCAGAGTGATGTACTTCATGATTTGAAGGCACACCTCTCTCCATATACCTAGAATGCATGACCTGGAAATACCATCCATAAAGAAAGAACATCTTTCCTTGCCAACAAAGAACAACTCAATTTCTTGTTCTCTATGGGTTCTATCCTTAAAATTTTAAGCCCATCCATTTTCATGTCCGTGACCAGGGTGATGGAGGACTTAGACACCTCAATTTCCATCCCTCTGACAACAAACTTATCCTCTTTCCAAGATTTTCCAAAATCCTTAGATAGGAGGGTCGTGACCATGTAATTTGGCAATGAAATTATTGAAACCCCCAATCCTAAGCTATTCCACAGAGGCTGATTAAAAGCTTCAATGCTTTGGCTAGTCAGGTTCAACTCTAATCCTATCACCCCCATATTCACCAAACTGAGCTTCTTTTGTTTCTACTAAAATTCAAAAAAATACCTTCTTTCGCTAGTAGAAATCTTGAAAAACAAGATATTAAGTAAGTTGTCGCCACCACCATAGGGCTCACTCATGCCAACATTATAAAACTTAGTGCCCTCTATCTCTACTAATGATCTCATTAATGTTCCATGGGTAATATATCAACTTTACACCATATCTTATAATCATTACAATTGATTCCATAATTGGCCATCTTATCCACACATTTGTTCCCTTGACGTAAGGTATGATTATAAGAAATGCTATAAAAAAATTTGAAGTTTCCTTCACATCATTGAGGATATTACTAATGGCCCAATTAATAGAACCATGATTATTGAGGGCATTAATTAAGAGGAGAGAGTCACCTTTGATCTGGATGTCCTTGAAGCCTTTTTCTTTAGCTAGCAAAACCCCCAAAGAAGAGCTCTAGCTTCCGCCATGTTATTGGTTTGGTGACCTAAAGGACCCACGTAGGAAAACAACCAATCTCCATCACTATTCCTTAGAATTCCTCCTCCCCCAGCAGGACCCGGATTCCCTTTTGAGGCTCCATCAAAATTTAACTTAACAACATTTCCCCCAGGCCTATTCCAACTGGAGTTCTTTTTAGGAATGTGAAATTCCACTGGACCAAGGGTGAACTTGTCAAGAACTTTCTGCTCACTATTCGGGCAGGGTTTCTTGACTTTACCTTTAAAGAGTTTAATGTTTTCCTTTATGGAAATCAAATTTTTTCTTCTAACTTTTGAGAGAAGAGCTTTCTGATCATGGAAGATACCATCATTCTGGCTTTCCATAAACCCCCAAAAAAATGAGGAAGGGCGATATTCAGGCCCAAGTCAAGATAGGAAAATGGAAAGGGCTCTCCCATTGAAAGAAACAATCTTCAATCATCAAGGGTAGGATCCATTGGATATTGAATAGATCTAGAATAACATCAAAGACAACATGGGAGAAGGAGCAATGAAGGAGGAGATGGTTGACATTTTCCTCCTCTTTCTTACAGAGAGAACATCTATTGGGAATCTTCATTCCCCTTTTCCTGAGATTGTCCACAGTCAGGATTTTATTTTGGGCAGCCAACCAGAAAAAGATATTAATCTTAGGGGTGAGATCCTTCACCCAGAGTTTACCCCAATAGTCCTTGTGCAAATCATTCTTGAAATTTGACATGTAGGCTGATTTAACCGTGAAATTTCTAGATTCTTCTTCTTTCCATTTGATGGAGTCCTCCTTGGTTTGGAACATGGGGATGTGGAAAGCCTTAAGTTTATTGTTGAGAACCCGAAAGGTTGGATGTCACCATCAAAATCTGGAGGAGGCTCAATGATTTCCCATCTGATAGAATCTTCCTGGATCCAAAAGTCCGAATCCAAAATTTTCCAGATTCCTTGTAGTATTGAGCAACATCTTTCTAGAAATCCAAGTTAGCTAAGGGGGAATCCCCAAGCCAATTATCAAACCAAAAACTGATTCTAGAGCCCTTGCCAATTTCCCAAATCATACCTTTGGATAAGATTTCTTTAGAGGCCACAAAGGAATTTAGAAAAAAAGACCCTCTAGGGAGGTTATTTTGGTTAAAAAGGATTCCATTCTGCCTATATTCCACAAATATTTCATCTTTATGATTTACACCCAAAGACCTTCCTCTCTGGAAATCCTCCAGCCAGCCTTGGCTATTAAGGCCTTATTCATAAGAGAAATGTTTTTAGCCCCAATCCACCACATAGCTTAGGTTTAGTAACTTTATCCAGGCCACAAGAGGAAATTTGAACTTCTCACCAGCTCCCATCTAGAGGAACCTCTTTTGGATTTTCTCTAAGGCTTCCTTAATTTTAGCAGGGAGCATGAAAAGAGACATCACATAAATGGGAATGCCTTGAAGGGAGCTTTGGAGCAGTTGAATCTTACCATCTTGAGAGAGCAAGAGACCCTTCCAAGATGAGAGTTTATTATTAACTCTATCCAACAGAGCATTCCAAATCATGAGGTAGGCTTCTTAAGGATCAGGGGCATACCTAGATAAGAATCTGGAAAATGTTTGATTCTACAACCCAAGATGTGAGCTAATCTGGCTTGAACCTGATTCTCCACATTTATGAAAAAGACAACACTTTTATGGAAGTTAACCATCTGTCCAGAAACCTATTCATAATCATTAAGAACCTCCTTAAAATTTGAGGCCTCATGGACAGAGGCCTTACCCATCATAAAATTATCATCCACAAACTGATTGAGACAGATAGAGGGAAGACCATTTGAGATTTTGACTACCCTGGATGCAGTTGGAAGCCATGGCATGTTGACAGATTCTACTCAGGGATTCAACCATTATGACATAGAGGAAAGGTGAGAGAGGATCACCTTGTCTCAGCCCTCTACCAGCTTGGAAGAAACCTTTCGGTTTTCCATTGACCAAAACCGAGAAACTGGCTGTAGAAATGCATGTCATAATCATATTAACCAAAAATTTATCAAAACCCACCTTTAGCAGGATGGCCTGGAGGAAAGACCAATTTATCCTATCAAAGGCTTTATGCATATCCAACTTAAGAAACATAGCTGATCTACTAGAGCTTTCAATGGAGTGGATGGCTTCTTGAATCACAATAATGTTGTCAGTAATTTGTCTGCCAGGAACAAAAGCCCCCTGATTCCCAGAGATAAAGTTGGGAAGAACCATCGAATCCTCCTAGCTATGATTTTAGTCAAAATTTTATAACTGGTGTTGCACAGACTTATAGGTCTGAAATCCTTAACCTCCTTGGCACCAACAATTTTGGCACCAGGACAATAAAAGTATTATTCATTTGCCTCAAGAGATGGCCATTGTTAAAAAACTCTTGGACCATTTCAATGACCTCATGTTTAATCACCTCCATAATTTTTGAAAGAAAAAGGTAGGGAAGCCATCCGCCCTGGAGATTTATCAGGTTCCATATCAAAGATCGTGAAATGGATTTCCTCCTCCGAGGGGTTCCTTAAAATATCTCTATTCTCAAGGGGAGTGATTACTTTCTAAAAAAGATCCAAGACTCTATTCTGAACCAACTCCTCCGACCTCTGCCCCTATTTGAAGAGCTCCTTGAAGTAATTTATTATAGAGGCATTGATGTCCCTGCTATCCATGAATGACTCCCCATTTTCACCTCTTATTTCATTAATCTTTAGGATATTGGCTCTAGAAGTAGCAGAGAAATGGAAGAATTTGGTATTCCTATCCCCTTCCTTAAGCCATTTGACCCTAGATTTTTGTCTCCAATACACCTCTTCTTTAGCCAAGAATTCCATGGTAATCAGCCAAGAGATTTTTGTTCTTGATCCTTGAGAACCAGATTAAGACCAACGTTCTCCATAAGTTCCTCAATATTTCTGAGATCTTCAACAATTCTACTTTTTCCTGGAAAATATTTCCAAAAGTCTCCTTGTTCCATCTTTTAAGATTACTTTTGATGTGCTTCAGTTTAAAGCACAATCTGAAGCTAGCAACCCCATGAACCTATATATCCCACCATTCTGGAATCTTGTTGTAAATATCCAGGTGTTCTAACCACATCTTTTCAAATATGAAAGGCCTAGCTTTTTTAAATGATTCATTCCCAAATCGAGGAGAATGGGATTATGATCCGAGCCAATTCTGGGAAGAGTTTTTAGAGAATAAAGTTGATTGATCATACAAAGATGGCTTACCAAAATTTTCCAATCTTATCTGAATGAGCTCAGATCCGTCCTTCTGTTTACCCAAGTAAACTTGGATCCCTCCAAATCTAAGTCAAACAGACTATTACTGGCTAGGAAGTCAGCTAGATCTTCCATACTTTCAAAATAAGAGATCAAACCCCCTCTCTTTTCACCAAGGGAAAGGGGGTGTTGAAGTCTCCTCCAACTATCCAATCTTTATCATTAAACAATTGTCTAAAGCTAGAGAGATCCTTCAGAAATTTTGTCTTTCACTGAGTTTATTGGGAGCATAAATGTTAGAAACATACCAAGATTTTTTTGAGATGATTTCCATGAAATTCATAACCACATGACTAGGGGTGGAAAGGATCAGAACTCCATGCACTAAACTAGGATCCCACATAGTGACAACACCTCCTGAGGCCCCAGAGGAGCTACAACCTTCCCAGTGACTATCTTTCCAAATTTGTCTCCCCACCTCTTTAAATCTATCCATGTTCATTTTGGTTTCTTGGAGCATGAAAATATCGGTTTAACTTTAACTCTAAGATCCTTAGCAATTATGTGTTTACTGGGATTATTCAAACCCCTAATATTCCAAGAGAGGAGGATCATTTAACATTTCTTATTATGGAGAAGCAACTTCCCCAGAGTACCCTGAATGCCAGCTTCTACTTCCCTCCTGGAGTTAGTCTCCCTTAATTCCTTATTACTTTTCCTACCCAAAGGAGTTGAGTCCTTACCAACATCAGCTCTGGAGGTGCTTCGTGACCGGTTTGGATTTACTAACTGGGGTCTTGGGAGAGACCGCTAATTCGTAAGTATCAGCAACAAAGTCTGCAAGAATTCCAAAGCCATTAGACACTGGTAGTTCTTCTTGTCTCTGATCGAAGGAGCTCGACCAATGGAAGAAACTTCATCTAATGATGGTCCACATGCCACTTGCAGAGAGAGCAAGAGTGAGACTTTCCAAAACTTGGCTGGCCTCTACCCCTGAATCAGAATCCTCTCCTCAATGTCCAGATTTTCATTTTCATTCTCATTCTCATCTTCAGCTTCAAAGTTATTGGCTTTGAGGAAATCGAGACCACCATTTCCTTGTAGGGGTATGATGTTGAGTCGAGGGAATCACTTCTTTGACCTCCTTCTATGGATGTTAAGAGGATCCTTTGTCTCAACAACTTTTCCATTTTTTCCAATCAACCTCCATTCCTTTGCCTCCTTATTATTTTTGTTTTTGTGGACCGACAATGGGATCATTTTTTTCTTATGAAGAGAACAATTCCTGTGATCATGACCCACCTGTTTACATTTTCTATAGGAAAAGGGGGACGGATCATAATCAAATCTCTACAACCAAACCCTATGGAAGTCAAGAGTTTGATATTACTTTCTAAGGGAGCATCTTGACCCATATTGACATAGAATCTGGCATGGGTTAATCTAGATTTAGCCTTAGTGACCGGATCTAAAGCTATCGGCTTTCCTAGCTTTTAGCAATGCCAATAAGGACTTGGCTCCCAAAACTCTAGGGGTAAGCCTAGAAGGTTGACCCAGATAGGGAACTCAGAGACAGACGTCACATATGGATTAAAAGCCGGTTCCCATTTCTGAACAACCACATGAGATTTTCCAATAAACCAGGGGCCTCCAGAAAGAATCTTTGCCACCTGATCTTTGCTAGGTAAAGAAACAAGGAAGAAACCATTTGCATAGGTAGAAACCTCAACATTTCCATTGGATGCCCAACGTCTCTTGACCCAACCCCTAAAGTAATCAATATTTGGTCTAGAGCCAAGGCATTTAGCAAAGATAGTGCAATCCATGGAGGCTTTAGTTCTTGCCAGAAGAGTCTTAGGGACTTTAAGGGATAAGTTACCTTTCTCCTTAGACGGTTCCAGCCCCTCCAAAATCACCTTGTCTAAGCTTTTCCGACCAAATATTCAGCCCACATGCTCGATGCCCCATCCTTTTCCTTATTGTCCTAGTAATTTTATCATTTTATCTCATTTATCACAATAATGTCGGGAATTTGGGATGGATGGGGTAATTCTAGATGATCAAGTTCACATCATTCATGGGGATACAATAATTTTTGAGGAATTTCCCAATGGAAGAGAGGTTCACCTAAGGTTGGCCGAAGGGAACTAGTTCACTTCGAGGTAGGAAGACTTTAATTATAATTGGTCCTACTCATGTTTCAATCCACTTTGATGTTAATGAGCCTTGTATTCATGAGGTATTACAAGTTATTAAATCATATTATCATAGCCAACCCTATTGAATCATTCATAATACCCCAGTCCATGAGAACTTTCATCGTACTCACACTGAACATAATCCTTTATCTTCCAATCATTTAGTCTACTCTTTCACTTCTTATTTTCCCTTCACGTAATGTTCAGCCACATGTTAATATACCTTTGCTTCTTGGATAAACCCAACAATTCTAGTCACATGACTCCCATCCTTTTCCTAAGCAAGTTAGGCCATCTTTTGTTGTTCCTAGTGTGACTAGAGAACTGAAGAGGGTAAAACTATAGGTAGAGGAGGAATTAATAGCCATTACTCACACTACCCTTCTTGTTAGTCCATATAAGTATGTGGAATTGATGAATGAGATTGGGGCACCATTACTATACTTGAATGGGGATGATTAGTGATTCCATCATGATATGATATATTGATTTTTGATTAAGACATGGATTTGAGCATATACTTTTCATTGATTGACAAGTTATTATGGATCTTATAGTTGATGATATTTTGACATCTTGACTTTATGAACTTAATTATATATTTGTATTTTGTTGATTTAAGAAATTTGGTTATATGATGGATTATATTTTTATGATCATTTGGATATGATGGAGTATTTATGGTTTAAATGAATTGAATGTTAGATGGTTATGTTTTATATTTTATTTGGTGTATTTAATGTTAGGTGGCCCCCTCCCCTTTCTTGTCTCATTCCTCAATGTTTTAAAATTCATCTTTTATTTTAAAAGATAGTTACCTGAGTCCTTCTCAATTGATATTTAAAATAAAATATAATAAAGTTTCACTTTGAGATGAAGTGTAATATTTATTATAAATTTAATTATAATTTGGAGACAAATCAGTTGTAACTGATTTTAAAAAGGGATATATAAGGACTTGGAGGACACATTTTTGATGATGAGAAATCAGGTATTGTAAGAATTTTGTGAAGCTTATTTCATAAGGAATATTTTATGTGCAAATGGTTTTATGAGATAAGTGATTCTACAGGTGTTATGATGACATTGTTTTGAGGTTTGAGTATGAAATTATGATACAATAGGTATATCCAGTTTTAATATTATTTTATTGATTATCTGATTTTATTATTTTGTATCTCATCTAAAATTGATTACATATTTTGATCTGTCATATCCAGAGCAAGCCATGAAAGACATTTTCACTCCAATCTTGAGATAAATGCATATTGATAGCCATGTTGGATTTTTGATTTGATCATGACTCTTGTTAGATGTTTTCTTGGAAATCATTGTACATTTCATAATTAAAAATTTGTTTCTCTTTAATATATTCATCTTTTTTATCTTACAAATTGTGCAAATGTGTCATACCTTTAAATAATGTGTTTATGTTTATTTTTCTTTTTGTTTGTTGTTTTGGTTTTGTTTCCAAGATAATTACATTACATGACCAATAATTGCACTATGAGATCATGAATAAATCATCACTTATTAATTCACCTTTTCAAGAGGTTGTCTCGTTAATAGACTTCACTCTGTCGGATAAAGGTTAGATAACAATTTCTTGGATAAAGAAATCAGTCCTATTAATAAGTGATTTATTATTTTCATATGAACTTTGATGGAATATTATCAAGTTACTCAAGTGATCTCAATTTCATATCTGATTTAATAATAAATGGTCTTGTTGTGTCTTTTTTTGGGTTTATTTGTTTCTTTTTTGTTGTCTTGTATATTCCTTTGTTGTTAGAAGATAGAAATTATCCCAGAATCTTAGGTTGGTCTACAATTAACCTATACTTAAACTACCCATGCTTAAGCTATCCTTAAGTTTCTTCACGATTAAATTGATCTCTTTCCAACTTGCCCTTTAATGTTATGTGAAAGGTTTGATTAGATGTTGGTCTACTATTTATCGAAAAAAATTTGGTGACTCGATGAGGAGAAATTTCTATTTCTTATATGTGAGTGGATTTCCTCTAACTATCCACTCCTTTCTATTTCTATTTCTATCCACAAGATTAGATTTCTTAAAACTATCTACTCTTTATCATATTTCAAATGACCATTAGGGGTTTTCCTCCTATTGACCAAGTTGGTTTGCTTATTGGGAATACCCAGTTAGACATGAATTTTGATATTCGAACTACACTTTGGGATTCTACTGCTATTGTTTCCCAGTTTTCACAAGCCGTTAAATTCTTCATGATGAAGAGGTTAGAGATCTTGATATTCAAAGGCTCACAAGGTCAAATATTCAAACAGAACAAATATTTTAGAAAATTATAAGTGAGTTAAAAACGAAAGAGAAGTAATCTTGAAATCTGTGAATAAATATAAAGTCTTACCTTTAGATATTGCTAACGATAAAAATCTTCTTAAACACTTGTGTTAGACCAACCTCCTTTTCCTTTGTTATTTCTTTTTGATTTTCAATATGGATGTTGAAGGTGAAAGAGAAAGAAGGCCTAGTCCTAATCACAATCGAAATAGAATCCATAGTTTTGAATGTTATAGAGATAAAGTAACAGATGATGAATTGTCGATAATGATGAAGAAAACCTTAGTCCTTGGCTTAAAGGTAATCCTATCGGCATTGGGAGATATACTCCAAATATTTCATCCTTAAAGTGTATTCAACTTCCTAAATTTTTGGGTGAATATGGTTCTTTGTGGGAATACCATCTTGACTCTTTCAAAATGATCTATGTTGGCATAGGAGTGACCAACGAAATATCTTATTTAATACTTTTTCACAAACACTTGAAGGGAGAGCCTATAAATATTTTATTAGTCTACCTTCTAAATCCCTCACTAAATTTTCTAACATACCATACTAGTTAGAGGTCCGGAGGATTGATTTGGAAAATACCAAGATGAATTTCAATTGTTAAATGAACTTTATAATATGACCATGGACCCTGGTGAAACCATTTATCATTTTACTATTTGTTTCACCAAATTGAGACAAAAGATACCTGTAAAAGTCAGACCTCCTAAGAATCTTGCATGGTTGTATTATTGTAATGTTTTCCCAAATTAAATTATAGGTTAGTGTTGGAAGATAAAGAAATTTATGATTTTGAGGAGACTCTTAATTTTTTTTTGGCATATGAAAAGAAGTTAAAGAATATTGGTTTCAAAGATATAACATCATCTAATTCTCTGTAGAGAATACATAAATTTCAAATTCCATAAAAAATTTGGATAATGTTCTGGTCACCTTGAAAACATAGTTATATGACCAAATCATCCTAAAAATTACTTACATTGGGTTAGGTAAGGTTAAAGCTGAATCTTTAAAATTTAAGCATGAACCTAAAGAGATGTATTGTGGAGTGTGTGAATTAGATCATGATCCTAAAAATGTAAATATGCTAAAAAATTTAAAAAATTGTGAAAGGTAAGAATATTTCATAAATGTGTAGTTTTGTTGATTCTCGATATAAATGCATTTTAGACCCAGTCTAAATATTATTCTAAAAATGTTAATGAGAAAAGAAGAAATGTTGATGACTCTAAAGGAAAATATAAATATGATCCTAATGATAAAACAAAATCACTGGATAAATCAAGTAAGCCCACTTCGATGAGGTTCCATCTGGATTGAATAATGCTCAATATCAACCTTATAAAGGTAAACCATTCGTGAAATCATCAATATTCCCTGTTGGATATGATATTGTGGCTGACATGAAAAATTCTAGAAGTAATTTTAATATGTTTGAAAGCCTTGGTTTATTCAGTTGGTTAGAAAAATTAGAGGTTGCTCAAAAAACAAGTTTGAATCAAAACATTTAGTGGTTTTCTAAGAAAATGAATTCGATAGTGAATATCAAGTGTTGAATCATTCTAATTCAACACCTGGTTACATTCCTCCTTTCTATGTATCGGTAAAAAAATAGAAAAAAATATTCATAATTGTATTTTGGATACTAGGATCAAATAACATTATGCCTAAATTTATTGATAACTAATTAGGAATTCTCTATGAGCATGATAATGGGAAATTGAATGGTTTTGACTCTCATCAGACTAAATATTGTGGCAAATTTAAAGACATAGTTATCAAGATAACACAAGATGAAAGAGTAATATTTATTGGAAATGTGCATATATTATATATTCATGTTAATTATGTTATATTGCTTAGAAGAGATTGGTCACATGATACATGATATTTTGTTGGAAAGGATCTTACTTGGCCACCGATTGGAAATTTTATTGCTTTTATGTAAATGAGAGGTGGTCGGTGACACCAATTGAGGGAGTTTATTTTTAAAGATTTTTTTTGTAGAAAATGCTATGGGAACTTATGGCTTGAATACTTTAGATATTAATGCTTTTGATGATGAAGATCACCAACATGCTAGATTGTTACCTTCTGATGACATTTGGCTTATGTGTTTTGATGGTGCATGCTCCCAAATTGGAAATGGGGCTGGTGTGGTTATCAAATCACCTATGGGTAAGTAATTTAATTATGTTTTTCAGTTCTCATTTGAAACAATGAATAACATTGTTGAGTTTGAGGCTTTGTGTTTTGGTTTACAACAAGATTTAAGTTTAAACATTAAGAAGTTAGTAGTTTTGGAGATTCATAACTTGTAATAAGACAAGTGAAAAATATTTACAAGACTAATCAAACTCGTCTTCATCATTATACACAAAAATTATAGTCTCGGATTGAACAATTTGAATCCTTCAACATTAATCATGTTCATAGATAATTTAATTCGAGTGATAAACTTGTTATTTTTGCCCATAATCCTCTATGTTTTGATCAAATTGATTGAATTTTCAAAGAAGTATATAGGCCTATGATCCTTGATCTTGAAATTAACTGGCTAGATTTCTCTTGTGATGAGCACATTGATACATTTTGAATGGGAATTATTTTGATTCATATAACTATGTGCTCAATTTTGGTGATTATTTACAATTTTCCAGTTAACAATACCTACCTTGGTTTGGTAAGTCTAGAGTCTATGTTCTCCCCACATGATCAAACCAAGATTTATTCTTCTATTAAACCATGTAGAATAATTATAGGTGAAGTCATTGTTAACCTAGGTATAGAAGAAAAACCAAAATTTGTTTATCTTGGTGTTTGTGTAACTCAAAAGGATAAAGATGCTTTCAGTAAGTTATTAAATAATTCATTGATGTGCTAGCACGGTCATACAAATACTTAAAGGGATATGATACAAGGAGATCATTAAACATGAAATCCCTATCAAACCTGAAATAAAATATGTATGTCAAAATCATAGGAGAGCAAGCCCTTTTTTAGAGGACACCATCAGTAAGGAGCTTGAGAAAATGCTTAAAGGTGGTGTCATTTTCCTTGTGATATATTCGAATGGGTTGCTAATTTAGTACCTATACATAAGAAAAATGGATACATTCGTCTCTGTGTTAATTCTAGAGATTGCAAGTACTAAAGATAACTTTCCTTTTGCCAAATATTGATCAAATCTTGCAGTAGTTGGCGAGTTGAAATGAGGTCTCTTTTAGATGGATTTTATGTTTATAATAAAATTTTGGTGAATCCGGTGATCGACATGTTGACCATTTTAGTGGATGGGAAAATAAGCGGGAAATTAATAGCCATGGAACAAGATGAAAATAAGGTTTCTAAATTCCCATTCCCCATATAGGATTCCATTTAAGGTTTTTAGATTCACTAGAATCATGCATCAACCATTATGAACTACTACAAGGTCCTCGATGGAGATGGGAATGATACCTTACATCGGAAGCAGAGACAAACTAGAACCAACGAGGAATCATATTTCAGATTGTAAAATTGTTAAGTATGGAAATAGGTGCAACTTCAAGATTATCATTCACTCATTATTTCAATTTTCTTAGTTTCGAGATGATCAGAAAAGGTACAAACAGTTCATTATTAAGTTCCTTATGATTATACACAAGTGTGTTAAGCAATTGATTTTAAAATTTTCATCCATTTGTACAAATTAAGAGCATTATAAAGATTGCAAACAGTAGAAAATTAATTACACAAACAATTTCTTATATTCATAAGAAAATTTGTATAAGTTTCCCGCATAAGTCATAGGATATAAATATTGAAGAAAAGAATACATATATATAAGAAAATAAAAATATAAAGAAGAGAAAGGAACCCCTCATTTTCTGAAAAGCGAATCCCCCTACTCGATGTAACTATTCAAAGTTGCTTGATCCGCTACTCTAGTGTACATGAAAGAGAAGAAATCAAGATTGCATTGGAACTCAATATTCCTTAAGCTTCATTATATTTTCAGCTTCAAATGTATTTTCATTCTTTATCAGAAAATAAATAACTAAAATAAGGAAACATTTGTTTCAGTACTCTTAAATATTACATCTAGAATAAAAAATTGTAGAATGATTACAGTTTCCCTTCAATGGATGTACATGTGCAGTATTACATCAAGATGTCAACAAACAAGGTATAGATCAGATTTGAATGTCATTCATTTTCAGTTGTGTATGCATTGATTAAGAGTACTTTTCCATATTTATCAAACATGATGAACAATATTTCAACAATGAAGGAGCATCACGTTCTAGGAAAATAAAATGAAAGGAAACAAATTGTAGATCATGATAAGAAAGTGGAGCTTCTTATTACCATTCTTTCATTCATGTTTAGCAGTAATGAGAAAATAGAGACAACAAGGTTTTCTTCCTTCTTTTCCACAAAAGGATTAAAAATATGAACAAATTACATAGTTCTTTTAAAAAATGTATTTTGAAAATACAAATTATCTTAAATCATTTCAACTGTAAAGAGCTCAAAATTGTAGATTTTGAATAGTAACAAGAAAAATAGAGTTTAGAAACTAAGATAAAACAAGTTACAACCATAATTTTGCAAAAAAATACAAAGTTTCATAATGCAAAGTTTCCAGAAATTACAGGTTTTCTCATACTTTTACAAAGTACAAATTTTCCAAAGCAGGCTTCTAGAAAAGAAAAATTTCAAATTTAAGAATGGCACCCATGCATTTTGTAGACAATGTAAATTTTCAAGGAAGAAATTGCTAGTTTTCATCAAATTTTCAAGGAAAAATGTGTTACAAAGTATTTATTTCATGGTGTACTGAAAGGAACTAAAACATTGCAGCTGTTAAATTTACAAATCTCAGTTATATGTTCTTTCAAAAGCCTCAAAAATTTTTAGGTACCAATCAATTGAAAATGCAAACATTTCTTACCTTTTAGATCACGGTAGAGCCAAGTGAAAAACAAAGTTGATTTATAGTAGAAAATGCATAATCAAGCTTATAGACACCACGACAAGTTAAAAATTTAACACAAGATAGGAAGTATGTAATTTGAGCTCCAAAAACTAGCTCAAAGTGAACTGAGTAAAAAAACCCATAGTGAGCCCTCCACCACAGCTCGAACCCACACAATGGCTACTAAGAACTTGCGAAAGCAAAACATCAAGCTCAGGGAATAGAAACACAACTGACAAACATGGCTCAATCCTTTCAAATAAAAACACCGCCAAGCTGATAGGAAAATGAAGACCTCAACTTCAAAAAGAAAACATGGCTGAGTTGAGTAGACCATAGTCGAGCTAGGAAAACAATGGCCATGAAGAAAAAGGAAAACATGGTGATACAACAAAATCAAAGCAACAAAAAAATATCTCGACCTCCAAGTCAGACAACACAAAACTTGAGCTCAAATCCCATGGTAGCCAAGTTGAATTGTGCTAAAGAAATAAAGCTCAAATTTTATAAATGATGAACTATAGAGAAAAATAATGGCAGCCCAAACCAACTCGAGCCCTCATCAAAAACCATGACCAAGTAAAGATAAACTAATAGGATGCATCGCATACCCACCATAACCATGGTCAGGCTAGCGAAACCATGTCAAGCTTGAATAGCCATGGCAGATAAGATGAAACCCCATCTCGAACCAAGTGAAAAGGCAATCTACTTCTCTTCCTCTTAATTTTCCCTTCTATTTTCTACATGTACCCATGATTTTTAAGCATAAAGGGGGCTTGTGATTTTTTCATGCCAAGGCTATGCCAAATTTTGTACTCCAACACCTATTTGATGCAATAAAATACTAAATTCCTCCATTTTTAATCTAAATTTAAGTGTGTTACAACAGATCCATTCATATGTTTAAGCAAATGCATTATTTACTTTGCATGTTTATGAATCTCATCACCTCCATTAAGATATTTTGAAGCTTTCACATGTCATTTTAAGTACATATTTAGTTTTTTAATCATTTTGGAAGTGGAAAAGACCTCAAATCTTCCCTCCCATGCTATATTAATAGCTTGTTAATATATTTTGTGAGCTTATTGTGTGAAATTCTATCAAACAACAAATGAAGTGATATTTACAGGTCTTGGAGGGTCAAATAGTGTCTTGTGAAGTCATAAATCTCCAAAACATTTTATGTATCACCTAATTTTTACATGATTTCTATGAGTTTATGTTATATCTCTCCCTCATCCCCAACTAGAAACTAGTTTAGGTGATTGATCCAGGAACTAACCTTCTATGGAGGTTATTTTCAACATTGATTCACCCACACTCGAGAAAATATCCCATTTTATCAACGAAAGAGAAGGATTTCTTTCACTTCTTCAACTTAGGATGCTCTTCGGAGTGATAACAATTTTTAGCATGCCGGTGGGACCTTGAAGTCATGTCTTTTATAGGTGTTCCATTAAAACATCCTAGTAGACAATTCTATTTTAAAAATTTTGATGTGTGTTTGGTAAATTTTCATCCTTTCGATGTATATTCTAACATATCTCGCAACTCACTAATGAAAAGAACCCATTTCCCCACCCAATGACCAATTCCTTTCATTTCCATCATTTCATGTCATTTTCCCATGAAGTTGCGATACATGACTTCATTTCCCCAATGGATTTAACACTTTCAAAGCAACAATATCATTTGAATCCAACTCCATCCTTCCAAAATCCATTTTGAGCTATTATAGCACACCTCCAAATCATTTTTATGATCAAAATAAGATTAAAGCATGCATGTTCTTATGAGTATGCAAAATTTGGATGTCATGTAATACCTAAAGAATATTTTGAAGACAAAATTTAGAGGATGGAATCGATGTTAAAAGTTATCAAGGAGTGAATTACATATTTGTAGGAATTAGAGGCTATTGAGCATAATGTAAAGGAATCTTGTCAATGGGATGCTACCACTTACATTCCTTATCATTATCCAATGCCCATTCCTTATCAAAAACATCACATCCCAAGGTCAAGGTTCATATCTTTCTCTCACATTCCTAAACCCATTTTGGGAAGAAGATAATTAGAAGATTAGTCAAGGAAGGAAGCCTACCAAAGAACCTTAGAAGAGAAGAAATTATGAAAAATTTGAAGGATTGGGGTTCAAAATTTGAGTCCAATCAGATGCCATAGCTAGTTAAACCACAAACAAAGGTTAGTATTGAAGAGGTGAAGGAGGAATATGTGTGTTAAGAGGAAACATATGAGGATGATCAATAATCTCTCCATTACGATTACTGGTGTACATGTTGGCACCATACTTAAATAGGTTGTTGATTTTTCCTCACAAAAATTAGCAATGGTGGATAAAAAATTAGTTCATAAGGATGTGGATGAAGAGGAGATCATTGGAATCTTCTTGATTTATTTTGAAAATGGAAATTCAAATTCTTCTCCATCTTCACCCTTTGTTTAACCTATTTTTTTCATAGACCTACCATGGAGGAGGACATCAAAGAAGATCATAATGCCCAGATCAATGCTCATAAGGAGTAGAAGGATGAGTTTGATCTTTCAAAATTCATGGTGGATGAGAATGAAGAAGGAGATGATGACACCATTTCAAAACTAGTCATCATGGAAGAAGGGATTCAAGCAATCAACATATTACATTTGAATGCAATGATCCTCATTGCTCTACATGTTTAAAACTTGTTGCATGTTTAGAAGGTTCAAGTGATACATAAAGAACATCATGATTCATTTTAATGAACTAGAAAGGGCATCCATATTTCAAGGAGGATGAGTTTTAAGAAGCAGAACAAAGTTCCCATCAACTTCCAAACATGCTCAAGAATGAATAAAATGTGTCTACCAGACCCATTCTTGGAGTTAGATACAAAGAAGGTGGGAAAACTCAAAGGATCTTTCCATGTCCAATCAGATACTTGGCTGATTTGGAATCAAATTCAGATCTTAATCTAGAGCATGAGGATGAGCTATAATATCTGAATGGTCAACAACAATTCCTCTCAAGTATGAATACAAAGCAAATAAAATATGTATTCTTTCTTTCTTCATCTAATAATTTGAGGAATAATAATGGAAATCAAATTTTGAAAAAAATTCAACCATCATTAAAGGCCATGTTCACTTCCAAATCATTACATGGCCTTAATGTGTAAGAAAGGGAAGCTACTTCTCCCTACCTGTATTAGGATTTATTTAGCTTCTCATTTCTTTAGTTAGAATAGGTTAGTGTAGGTTTGTTTATTCTCTCCTCTAATTTTTTTGAACACATCTTTTCATTTTTTTCAATAAGTGATTTCCCTCTTGTTGGCTAGCCTTGGTAGGCATTGTATCTTTCCTCCAAGTGTATTTTTGCACATGTTGTTAGTGCTACTTTTCAATGGATGTGGAGGATTTTCAGTCTTAAGGAGAACTCTTTAGCCTTGGGAATTCTTGGTCCGTATTGTGTGGAGGTGTCATATTGGTTTTCATGGTAGGAGGAATACATTATAGGGTTCTTACTGATTAAGAGGAAATCAGTCCAATAAACCCACCAAATATGTTAACCATTTTTTGTCATCATAGTGGAGGGTATAAAAATATTTTCAGATTTCTTGTTTTCATTGAATGGGAAAATAATCGATCCTTTGAATAGTCATGGAACAAGCTGGAAATAATTTAGAATGCACATTCCTCCTATAGGATTCCATTCTAGTTTTATCATCTTCACCAAAATCATGCACCAACCATTATGAACTAGTGCAGGGTCTTTATGGAGATGGGAACCACCTTACATTGAAAATGGAAAAACTAGAACCAGCAAGGAATCAAGTTTCATATTTTATAATTGTTAAGTATGGAAGCATGGTACAACTTTAGAATGACCATTCATTCATTATTTCAGTTTTCTTAGTTTCAGATGATCAGAAAAGGTACAAACAGTTCATTATTAAGTTCCTTATGATTATATGCAAGTGTTTTAAGCAATTGATTTTCAAATGTTCATCCAATTATGAAAATTAAGAGCATTATAAAGAATGCAAACAATAGACAATTAATTGCTTATATTCATAAGGAAATTTGTACAAGTTTCCCCACACAAGCCATGGGATATAAATATGGAAGAAAATAATACAGATATATCTGAAACTAAAAACATAAGGAAGAGAAGGGGACCCATCATTTCTGAAATACAATTCCCTTACTTGATGTTGTCGCTCCAAGTTACTCCATCTGCTGCTCCAGTGCTCTGAAAGAGAAGAAAGCAAGATTTTATTAGAGATCAAGGTTCCTTAAGCTTCATTATATTTCATCTTCAAATTTATTTGTATTATTTATCAAAAAAGAATGTTCTAAAAGAAGGAAACATTTGTTTCAATACTCTTGAATAATGCATCTACAAAAAAAAATTGTAGAATGATTATGGTTTCCCTTCAATAGTTGTGCATGTGAAGTATTACATCAAGATGTCAACAAATATGGTATATATCAAATTTGAATATCATTTATTTTCAGCCGTGTATGCATAAATTAAGAGTACTTTTCCATATTTATCAAGCATGATGAATAATATTGCAGCAATGAAGGAGCGTCACATTTCAAGAAAAGAAAATGAAAGGAAAAAGAGTGTAGATCATAAGAAAGTGGAGCTTCTTATTCCCATTCTTTCATTCATGTTAAAAAAAAATGAGAAAATAGAGATAGTAGGGTTTTCTATCTTATTTTCGATGAAAAGGACTAAAAATATAATCAAATTGCATAGTTCTTTTAAAAATGTGAGTATGAAAATAAAGACTATCTGAAATCATTTCAAATGTAAAGAGCTCAAAATTGCATATTTTTAATAGAAACAACAAAAATAGAGTTTTAGAACTAAGCTTCAACAAGTTGTGCCCATACTTTTGCAAAAAAATATAGATTTTTAGAATGTAAAGTTTCCGAGAAAGGGTTGGTTTTCTCATACTTTTTACAAAGTACAAATTTTAAAAGAAGACTTTCGAAATGCAAATTTTTAGATTTAAGAATGACACCCATGAATTTTGCAGAGAATATAAATTTTTAGGGAAGAAATTGTCATTTTTCATCAAGTTTTCAAGTAAAAATGTGTTTCAAAGTATGCATTTCAGCATGTGTCGAAAGGAATTAAAAATTATAACCATTAAAATTAGAAATTTGGGTTGTGTGTTCTTTAAAAACCATTAAAAAAATTTAGGCACCCATCAACTAAAAATTCAAACATTTCTTACCTTTTTAGATCACAACCGAGTCAATTGAAAAAAGGTCGAGTTATAGTAGAGAATGTTGGGTCGAGTTGATGGATAGTAGGAAGAGTTTAAAATTAAACACAACGAGCTAGGAAGGATGCATCTCGAGCTATAAAATACTTTCTTGAAGAGATTTGAGAAAGCAAACCCATGGCAAGCCCTCCACCACAGCTCAAACCCATATAATGACGACCAAGCAGTTGCAAAAGTAACATGACAAGCTCACGGAATAAAAACATATCTCACAAGCATGACTCGGCCTAAAAAAACATGGTCAAGCTCATAGGAAAATGCAGATCTCAACTTAAAAACAACCATGGCCAATTTTAGTAGGCCAAAGTTGGGCTAGGTAAACAATGGATGCTAAGTAAAAGGAAAACGTGGTGATACTGATAAGGTGCAAAGAAACAAAAACATATCTCACCCTCCGATTTAGACAACATAGAGCTTGATCTCAAAACCCATGACACCTAAGCTGATTCAAGCTAAAGAAAGAAAGCTTGAATTGTATAAATGGCAATCTATAGAGAAAAATATTGGTATCCCAAACTAGATCGAGCCTTCCTAAAATATCACGACCAAGAAAATGTAAATCAGTAAGATGCATCTTATACCCACCAAAACCATGGTCAAGATAGAGAAATAGGGTTAAGATTGAATAGCCATGGTTGAGAAGATGAAACCCCATCTCGAACCAAGTGAAAGGGAAAACTACATTTGCAAAACAATGCCGGCCAAGTGAAATGAGTATATTGGTCGAGACATAGTGAATAATGAAAATCCAAGCCATAAAGCACAAGGGTCGAGATGAAAAATCCGTGACGGAAAAGGAATGCAACAGAGCATCACATCCCGAACTCCAAGAGGAAAAATAGAAGGCTCAATCTCATAATAGTGGCCATAAAAAATGTAGGGTTTGACCACGAAGAACCTCCAAGATAATTTAATAGAGTAAATGCCAAATGAATCAAATTTTAGGATTTCAATCCTAATGTATAAGGGTTTAACCAAGTTGGTTTTAACCATGCTAAAATTGACCATGGTTAAAGCCACTTTATATTTAAAACCCATAATCATGCTTGCCAAAGTGCCCATGGATGGGGTTTTAAATGTTTTTTTAATTATTTCTAGAGAGCTAATGATTTCTTTAGTTTTTTAAAAAGGGTTGACAAGTTTAATAAGGAGAAATAGGCCATGCAAAACTCATGATTTTTTCCCTTATAAACCATGTAAATAATGATATATATTTTTATTATTAAAAAAATGTAATTTAAATCAAGAGTTAAAATTTTGTAAATGATAGTTAGCATTGGATTTGTCTCCAACTAGCCCCAACTCAATTCTTCAACTAAAGTTTAAGTGTTGCATTTGAAAGTGAGAGTTGATTCAATCTAGAGTTCTAGGAGCAAACCGAAGTGTTGAGCCGTTCAAAATCCACTTCTCTTCCTCTTTCTTTTCCCTTCTCTTTTCTATATGTACCCCTTATTTTGAAGAATAAATGGGGGCTTATGATTTTTTCATGCCAAGGTTACACCAAATTTTGTACCCCAACACCTATTTGATGCAATAAAAGACTGAATTCCTCCATTTCCAAGTTGAATTGAAGTGTGTTACATCTGGTCCATTGGTATGTGTTAGTGTAGAATCACAGCACCCCCGAATGGCCCAAGTTTGAAGTAGGGCATTCAGTGTGATTACACAACATCGGACCATCTTACAAGCTATGGGACTTGTAAAACTTGAGATGGACTTCTAGAGAAAGCATGTCCTTGCTTCCTAATCTACCTACTGTTGGTTGGATATTTTTTCAAGACGAAATATGAGGTTCAACCATAGTACATGGGATTGAATCCCTCCTCAAAGACAGGTGAGGCTTCTGTTTATTACTAATCTAAAACACAATAGAAATAATGCGTACAATATTCACACTAATCTAACCATAGGATCGGAGACTAGAATCCTGAAAGCCACATCCACAATAACTAGAAATATTGCTGCTTTGGAAATAAAATAGATTAGAAAGGATGCATCACAGAAAGGAAATAACGGGAACGTACTTTCTTTCGAGCAAACACAGATCACAAAATAATAATATGAGTTCTAGATAACAAATGTAATGTAATGTTTGAAACAATTTAAAATGATTGAGAACGCTAAACTAAGAACAACTTAAGATCCTGAACATAAGAGCAATATCTTAAGAGAGATGAATCTCACAACACAAAGTTTGCAAAAATGACATCAATTTCTGTTCTTTGAATGATTGAAAGAAAATACAAAGTTCTTCTTCTGAACAAAGGTTCTCAATATTCCAAAAATCTCAACCCCTTGGAATGCACGCACATCCCTTATTTATAATAAAAAGAGTTGAGAGAAAATAGGACAAACCCTATAAAAAGTGTTCTAACAAGAGTCCTATTTTACTTGGCTCTCACGCAGGAGACCAAGTCAAAACTTACTTCCTATGTGACGAAACAAAAATGAAAAAGACATGTCAATTTCAAGATTGAAATGACATGTTGCATTATGACTTAGTCTGAATCATCATCTTTCTCTTCTTCATCTTTCCCTTCTTCCAAAGAAAGCTTGTTTGTTATGAAATTCTTGGAATTTCCGGATTATACCTTGCATCTCATTTTCATCAGGCACAGTAGAATGATCACTCAGGACTTCACATGTTTCATGAGTGTCACTGACATTTCAGGAAGCTTTCTCAATCTTTTGTTGAGTTTTCTCAGGGCTTCCAAAGAATGTTCAATCTTTACAAACCTGTCAATGATTTCAATGCCAAATCCGTGAGTTGGTTCATGCTGAATTGATTCTTGGATTTGTTTGAAAAGACCATCAACTGGTAGGATACCCAGTCTCCACCCGACACTTTTGCACATATTTTGATCAGTTCCTCTTCCAGGTCACTCTTGCCATCAATCAATTGATCTCTTGATTCTCTCAATTTTCCACAAGCTTCGTTGAGAATCTTTATTCTGAATCTGATGGCCTTGGTCAGCTAGAAATGCTTATCCGCATGTGGGATGACGCCCTCTTTGACCAAGATGCATGATGGGATTTTCTTCAGCACCTGGAGAGCTTCAAAAGTCAACTCTAGGTGCCCGATCTCTTGAGAGAAATCATCATCCATCTTTTCCCCATCACTCTGTATATTCTCCAAAGATCGATAGACTTCACAGTGTCTTGGATTACTTCTTTCCCCTGTAGGAGCAGCCTTTGGGTCCATTCGTCGACCACCCTCCCCTTTTCATTAATCTTTTCAATTATAGGTACCGATGAGAAATTGAACCCGATAGGAATAGAGGATGATGGTATGGACTCAAGGGGTTTGGAGAGCTTAAGTAATACCTCAGTCAACTGCTCCACCTTTTCTTTAAGCTCATCCTGCTATCCTTTGTTTCCTTTAATTTCTGGCATAGCACGTTCATAGCATCTCATGCATCCTATTGTGCTCCTTCTGTTGTCACCTCTCCTAGAGCAAACCCTGGTTATTTGATAGTCAGAGGCCGCTATGTCCTCTTTGGTCTTGTCAGTCGCGGGAGTGGCGATCTCTGCAAACTTATGTCCTGAAGCATCCACTAAAACCCTTGAAACTGTTTTGGGTTTCTTGGCTGATTTAGCAGTGGAAGCCTTGAGTGAACTAAAATCAAAGGCTGGTATGGGTACAACCACCTTCCTTTTCCTTGGAGTTTTCTCCAAGTAACCATTGAGGTGTGCCAGAAGGAGTTTCCACTGTTGTAGAAGTTGGTGTCATACTTTCAGGTGGAGTGGGATTCACTGGTGGAGTGGGAACAATTATCAGTGGGGTAGTAGATTTGGTGAAAAGAGATGTAGGAGGAGGCATATCTATAGTTACTTTGGTCCCAGTAGAGAGAGGTGAGAGTCTGGAGAAAATGCTGGCCATGGCTAATGAAGTGGTTGTGAAGTAGGAAGTGCAGATTCCAACACCAAAGCCTGGGATGCAAGGGATAGAGTTACTTCTATTGGGCAGTCAGCAAATGGTGAAATTAGGGGCTGACTCACCTCTCTTTCCAAAGAAATTTCCCCTATTTCCGGTGGTGTTGGTGACTCTGGCATGTTCACCATTTCAACTGGAGTAGCAGTTGAAGGGGTTTCTTCTTCTCTTCTCTTCTTGAAAAATTTGACCTTTATAGGTCCCTTGGAAGAGCTTTTGTCCTTTTCCTTTTTGGAGGGCCCCACCTCCAAAGCAACCAACTTTGAGAAACTATCTTCTTTGAAACTCATCCCCCAAGAGGTGAGCCATGCCTTGGTGCATGTGAGAATCGGGGCTGATCTATTGGTGATAGAGGCTTTCTCGCCGATAGACCAATCAATAGGTGGGAAAACATATTGATCCTCATTTAGTCTGTCATAGGAGAGGATCCAACACACTTTCATTATCACCAATACCTTCTGGAATGTTAGCGAGTTCGAGTGTCTGAATCTCTACAAGTGTCAACCTGCTATGATCTTTCCTTTGGACAGCAACTTCATCACGTAAATCAATCCAGATGTCTTCTATGCTTGGTATGTGTAAGTGTAGAGTTCCATATGCCTTGAGGACTCCTTGAAAATTGAACCTGTCTCTGGGCTTCATGTGCTTTTTAAATTTATCTTGAAGTTCATGTACAATGTTCTTGGCTTTTACCACCATTGAGCAGGTATACCTTCTAATAGAAATTGGGAAGGATACAACGGCCTTGTGTTTACTCTATTGGTACTTATGAAAATCCAACAATTGCCTAACCAACTCCATCAAGATTAGTTTATCCCTAGATATCTGGGCAAACGGAAAGGATCACCCGAGTACATGACCACCGAAGGTAAGTGAACTTCTTGAATTGTAAGAAGACACAACCCCATTTCAAAACTTCAGCCCATGCCTCATCAGAGACTCTTGTTTTCCTCAGTTCGGGGTTTAACCTATAGATGTTCTCATAAAAGAAGGCATCATTTACCCTTCTGAATTGGTCTTCGGACCCTTTTCTTGTTAACTGAGGAAAATACCGATAAATATGTTCCACTGTCTTGTTCCCCTTTGTGTCCAATCCAGGATAATTCCTCATGCCGATGCTGCATAGGTGACATACGAGGACATATAAAATTTCCCAGTAGACAAGACTGTTGTCATCTGAGAATCTATCTCGTTACTGATAAGGGTACCCCAATCAATCCCCTGTTGATTCTTCTTGATGATGATCATGAATTGGTACATCCATCCTTGGAAAACATTTGATTCAGGGAAACCAAAAACCTGGCTCAGCAGAGTAATGATATCATTGATTTCCTGAATGAAATCACTTCTAGGGACAAGTCTTGGGAACCGGAAACAAGCTGGCTTGGCTTTGATTAGGAACTTCTTATTCACGTGTTTGATACAGTCTTCCTGATCATTGTCCCAAGATTTTTGGGCTGACTTGAGATCTACGTCCCCATACTCCTCAAAGTTAGGCAACTTGAGAAGATCATCAAAGTAACCTCTGTCTAACTTGATTACGATCTCTCCTGCTTGGTTTTTCACAGAATGAGAAGCAGAGTCGTAATTTGAAGCACAGGCTAAGATGAACTCGGGGCACTGAGTAGACATGGGGAAACCTACTACGAGAGGAAGACCACTGCCAACTATTGATTTCATCCATGGGGTTTGGGAAGAACTCTTGACTCTATTCCAAAAGTCTTCCATATCTATGTTTCCAAGTTCTGTATCTCGGATGTCGTAATTACAATCAATGTAGGAAGGAGACTCCACCTTCCTAAATTTATACTTCATCCTCCCTAATTTTTCCATCTTTTCCTATGATGGACTGGGATCCAACATGAGGAATTCCAAAGAAGGGGTGAACTGATTGCTTCTGATTTAGACACTTCGGGTTTGAAGATCTACTTAGCAATCCCAGAGGCCCGAAACACTACAGAGAGTATCGAAGATTAGTGGGTGTCGAACACTCGAAAATTCCCGACAATCAGTTGAATCTGTCGAAAGGTATGAGATGTCTCTACTCTGAAAAAATGGCAACACTGGAAGATGTCAAGGGGTTCAGAAAACCCGCACTATTGTTAGATGCCGGGGAGATTAGAAATCCCACTATACTTGGAGGATGCCGGAAGGTTTGAAGTTTCGACACCTTGGAGGATGCTGGAAGGTTTGAAATGTCCGACACCTTGGATATCCCGACACACTGTGGGTTTTGGAAACTGTAAAACACCCTGCGAAACCCGAAAAGAGGGAATCGGGTTGTTGTCGGTCAAAACATGTAAATTCCTCTCCATTGTTATGTTTTTTGATACATTTTTAATTGTCATTACAATGGCATATTCCAAGGAATAAAACAAACAGAGCATTCCAAGGGTGAACCCTAAAACACAAACTTGATTGGAAAACAACCAAAAAGGAATAAAAAACCCCAAAACCCTAATCAAGAAAGAAAGAGGAATTTAGAAGGATCATTACACAATTCTTCCACAAATTTCACAAACGAAGAACAAAGTGAAATACCTTCAATCAGATCGAAAAATGATAAAAAATGAGCAACTCAATCGAACACAAAGGTGAGTCAGGTTTCAGGGTTGAATAAGCATGCACGAAAATCCACGAGGTAAAAAAGCATGTCTGGTAAAAATGACGTGGAAACCCAAGTATTTATAAAAAATTTGCATTTAATACACTTCAGTTGACACATGTGTCAACCACCCGACAACTCAGCATTAATGCCATGTCAGCATGTTTGGGATGTCCAAAACCCGACACAAAGGATTTCATATCAATTCGGGTTTCGGGTTGCGGGAAGCAAGCGACATGAAGCATGATGCTTGATGGTTCGAAAACCACGATACAAAGGGGCAAGTTGGGTTTTGGGAATTGGAAGACATGCGACATGAAGCATGTTCTGAACAAGGCATGTTCTGATGCTCAGGGAACCGAAAACCCGATACAAAGGAGCAAATCGGGTTTCAGAAATCGAAGACATGCGACATGAAGCATGTCCTGACTAAGGCATGTTCCGATGCTCGGTGGACCCAAAACCTGAAAGACTTACTTGATGTGGGTTTTGGGCTTCAGGAACATACAACATGAAGCATCCAAAACTCATGTTGTCTTGCTATGGAAACCCAAAACCCGATTATCTCTCTGAAAGGGCATTTTTAGGAAACCAGCTCAAAAAATTCCTAGGGTTATCACTAAATTTTGGTGTAAACACAAAAATGAGATAACACTACCACAAGCTACTCTGGTGCAAGAAGAATCTAATCTATCCTAATCTAACCATTCCAAGGGGGAGAGAGAGAGAGAGAGAGAGAGAGAGAGAGAGAGAGAGAGAGAGAGAGAGAGAGCCTACACTAAGTGGTGATACACCAGAAAAGGAAGTGGTGAGATACTCTGTTGAGGGAGAATGAAACAGGGAAAAGGGGACTGAGGGAGGTTAGACAGAAGTGACACAAACCTAGATCCAAATCCGCCATCGAAACTCCACAAAGCATGACATCTTACACCTACAAACATGAAATACATACACATGGAGCAAACACAAGATAGAGAGGTACAGAGAAACAAAAAACAATGCCAAGGGTTGAAAGACACCATGAAACAAGATTTTATTGCTCTATAAGGTGCACAAACTATTACATGGGTGCTCAGAGGCAAAAATATGCTCTCTAGGCATAGGAGAAGGCTTACAACTCAAATGGAGTTAGGAAACAACTTTGATAGAGTTTCCCACATCCTAGAATGTCTCCCCTTCTCAAATGAGAAGTGTTACAATATATAGACGATGAAAATCGGAGGGAAAGAAAAGAAACTCGACTCTTCTCTTAAAGCTCAACCACCAACCATCAATTCCTGCTACGGATCTACCTATAATCTGTCAAGTCCTCGACTCTATGTATGTCTAACGTGTTGAAGAAGGAAGAATGACAGATCAAATCAAATCTGATCTAGTAGCTGAAGCAATCAAATTCTGCATTAATTTCTGAAAGATGTTTTCCCATTTTCACCCACCTAACCTTGTCAAAATTAAAGTTTCAGGTTTCCATGGCGTAGATGAGGTTGAGACCTTTCCAATGGTGCCAAATTTGTTGAATTTCAGGCATTGGGTTGAAATATATGTCCATTTGAATGTTTGAGTCAGTCCGTACAAAAATGGCGAAAACTAGTTTTAGCAGAAACAGTTCGCGGGCCCGAAACTCACTTTGCACCTTTTGTGCGGAAAAAATAAATAAATATTCAAAAATTCCTATGCAACCCCATTCATTTTTTCGAAACAACCATTTTTTTCGAAAAAACCATCTTCAGCCCCGCCGATCCACATTTTCCATTTGGACGAAAATTCCTCCCAAGGCCCTCTCGGCCCATATGTAATTTAGGCACGACACGTGGCTCCTTGGGTGTCGTAGAGGTGTGGTTCATTTTTATACTTTACACCTTTTGAGCCAAAAATTTCAAATTGCCTCCGAAAACCCACCTTCCCACTTTGACTTGGAACATGGTCACGTGTAGAGCGATGCTAGTTTGGGGACCTCTTTTGGATTTTTCTTTTGAAGGTGTGCCAAAGAGACACATGTTGCCTTCTATGGCTTGCTTTGTTCCTTTGTATTTTGGCTAAGTCCTTTTTTTCTTGGCGAGGCCATAAGTCTAACCCTGGAAATGTGGAGGCTCAAAGGCACATTTAGGAACATGCTCTGAATTTTACTTTTGAAGTAACTCCATGTTGACACTTGGCTCCTTCCGCTAGATCTGCCCCATTTTGACTATTCAACCCCGACTTTGTCCCCTTTTGAACCTAGGACACGTGGAAGGCTCGCACTCATTTGGAAACCCGCTAAGGATTTTACCTTTGAGGTAGTGTTGTGTTGACACTTGGCTTCTTCCGCCGAGACTTTTATACTTAGTCATTTTAGGCCCACTCTACCCCACTTTTTAACTTTTTAGCTGTTGACTCTGCCCCCTTAGACCGGGACACACGAAGGCCAAGCGCTTGTTTAGGTCTTTGGCCTTAGATTTGACTCTTGAAGGTGTCTTTGTTGAGACACTTGGCAAATTCCACTCGACTCTTTCATATTTAGCCAATTTAAGCCCGCTTTGAATCGTTTGTGAAGGCCGAAGACTTTGAGTCTTTTCCGTTTCTCTCCTCTAGCCTTTGGTTTCTTTGACACTATTTACCTCCTTAGCCGACCCTACTCCTCCATTTTCGAGTGATCATACAACCCGATTATTAGATTTGAAATGTGATATTGTGCACGTGAAGCTTGACCCTTAGATTTATTATATGCGGGTCGTGTTTTACCAATTTTACTTGGGGGAAATTGGGATAACAGTATGTTTAAGCGAATATCTTGTTTCCTTTGCATTTTTATGAATATTAACACCTCCATTAAGTTGTTTTGAATATTTCACAGGACATTTTAAGTACAATTTATTTTTTGATTAGTTTGGAAGTGGAAAAGACCTCATATATTCCCTCCCATGTTATATTAATAGCTTGTTAATTTATTTTGTGATCTTCTTGTGTGAAAGTCTATCAAACAAAAATGAAGTGATATTTATGGGTCTTGGAGGGTCAAATAATGTGTCTTGTGTAGTCATAAGTCTCCAAAAAAATTGGTGTATCACCTATTTTTTTACATACTTTCTATAAGTTAATGTTATTGCTCTCCCTAATACCTAATAAAGAAACTAGTTTAGGTGATTGATCTAGGGAACCAGCCCTCTTCGTTCAACATTGATTCACCCACACTCGAGAAAATATCTCATTTTATCAACTAAATAGAAGGATTTATTGCACTTTTTCAATGCAAGGTGCTCTTTAGAGTGACAACATAGAACAAAACAACTTTTACCACACGAAAAGGTACCTTTGCTTATAATTGTATTCCTTTTGGTTTAATTAACACTGAGTTCTACCTTTCAAAGAGAAATGCATGTTTTTATTATTTTATTGGAGTAATTTTCCAAGTTTACATCGATGACTTGATGCGCATATTCTCTTAAAAGAAAGAAACATTTAGACCACTTGAGAGAAATTTTCATTCATTGACATAAATTTGGTATTTCTCTAAATCCAAAAAATCAGTTTTGGAGTTATAGAGGGTAAGTTATTGGGTCATATTATTACAAAGAATGGTATCTCCATTGACCTAGAAAGGGTGAAAGATATCTAAGAATTAAATCATCCTAATAATGGGTTAGTTTTACATTCATTTGTTGGAAAAATTAATTTTTTTTATATAAATTCTTGTATGAATTTTTTGAAAAATATTCTCTCTTACATATCTTACTCAAAAATAATCATGGTTTTTTGGAAGTCGCATGCAGATTCTGCCTTTTTGATTTCAAAAAATCTTATCGTTTGACTTGTTTTGGCCAAACCTAATTTTTCTAAACCATTCATTCTATATCTTAATGCAACTGATAAAGCTTTGGGTGTTGTTATAACTCAATATTTTGAAGGAAATGATGAAAAACCTATTGCTTATTTCAATCAAACTCTCAAAGATGATGAATTCAGGTATCCTTTAATTGAAAATTTTGTCTTTACATTAGTCTCGGTTTTGGGAAAGTACAAATATTTTCTAATGGGAAATAATTTATTATTCATTCTAATGTCCTTGTATTAACATATTTTCTTAAAAAACCCATGATTAATGGAAGATTAGCTAAATGGATCTTAAAAATTCAATAGTTTGTATTAGAATTTGAAACTTGTAATAACATTAAATAAAATGAACTTGCTATGAACTTGATTGAAAATGTCAATTCTATCAATGTCATTATTTTAGCCATGGATGATGTTTTACATGTTGTCCCTCATTTTCAGACTATGACAGGTGTTGATTTTTCTTCCAAATTCAATATAGGTTTCATCATGCAAGAATGGGATTGTTTGTTGTCTCAAGATGATTGGTATCATGATCTTATTTATTACTTCAAAACCAATCATGTCCTGAAAACTTAGATAAAAGGAAGCAAAGAGCACTTCAATTTCAAGCCCTTAAATTTTTGCTTTTAGAAAATTTGTTGTTCTTTAAAAATTGTGATGGTATTCTTTTAAGATGTTTGACACATGATAAAATTGAATGCATATTAAGAAGTTTTCATGAAGGTGTTTATGGTGGCCATTATGCTACTAAAACCACCTCTCATTAAATTTTACGGGAGATATTATTGGCCTACTATTTTAAAGATGCATATAAATTGGTTAGGTCATGTGCCCCTTTC
>CM031243.1:304727768-304852768 GCA_018340775.1 Taxus wallichiana var. yunnanensis | reverse complement strand
CAACTATAAATACCTTTCTCCATCTGTTCACATATGATATTTCCTTGTACTTTTCATTACTATTCTCGTAACTTCTTCTACACTTCTTCCCGTAATTATTGTATATGTCCGAAAAGGCTTCTACATCATCACTAACTCGCCATCAACTGATAGTTGTACCCAATCTAATATCCTATTTGGATTACTCCCATACACAATCGAAAATGGATACTTCCATGTGGATCTATTTATGGAATTGTTATATGTAAACTCAGCTTGTGGTAATTTAATTCCCATTGTTTTGGATTTTCCAAAACTATGCACCTTAATATGTTTATGAGACTCCTACTTACAACCTCTATTTTCCCATCATTCTCGAGGATGATAGGAACTCCTAAACTATAGTTGAGTTCCTAAATTCTTCCATAAATTCCTCCATAAGTTAATTAAGAACCTTGTGTCCCTATCCGAAGTAATGGTTTTGGAACACCATGCAAATGAAGAACTTATCTCGAACAAAAATCTACTACGCCTATCACATCACTTGTTTTCTTGTAGGCAATAAAATGAACCATCTTAGAAAACCTATTAACAACCAAAAAAGTTGATTCATTAACTCATTGTGTTTTTGGTAATCACAAAACAAAATCCATACTCATATCTTTCCACAATGCTTTAGGAAAATGCAACAAAATATACAACCAGGTATTTTGTGCATGGCCTTTGAGACTTGGCAAATTCAACACCTCTCCACATATCTTACCACATATCTTTTCAACTTTGGCCAATAATATTTCTCTACTACCAAGTCTATCGTCTTATCTTTACCGAAATGCCCAACCAATCCTTCAATATGCATATCTTTCACTATCTTCTCTCTCATAGACCGAACCTGGAATACATAGTTGGCGTCCCTTGAATAGATAACAAACTCAGTAACATGTACTCATCCCGAAAATCTCCCGCATCATCGATAATTGAAGAATTAAACTTTTAACAATATTCTTAACATAAGAATCAAGAATATAAAGCCTTTTTTGATTCAAAACCCACCACCTCATTTTCCATAGTGGTAAAAAAATTCACACGCCTACTTAATGCATCTCGTACCTTAATTTTGTTTTCCTAATTTATGTTTTAGAGAAAATTATAACCCCGTAAAATGATACCAACTTTACATGCCTACTATTCAACTTCTTTTGTGTATTGACATACTTGTGGCTATGTGGTCTCGTAAATAACACAAACTCCTTAGCACTATGTAATGCCTCCAATGCCTCAATGCTTGTATAATTGCATAAAATTCCACATCATAAGTGGAGTAGTTATTTCTTACCTCATTCAGTTTATCACTAAAGAAAGCTACTAGCTTTCCACCTTGAATTTGGAAAACACCAATACCCACATGTGAGGCGTAACAACCAACCTCAAACACTTTATCAAAATTTGGCAAAGGCTAAAATGGGTGCCTCTGTCACACCTTCTTCTTCAAGAAATGAAAAATATCCTCAACTACCTTTGTCCACAAAAAATCCCTTCCTTTTGTGTAATTTGTTATAGGTGCTACAATACTCCTGAAATTTTTAATAAAATTTATATAAAATGTTGCTAAACCATGAAAACTTCTTACCTCTATTATACTCCATGGTGTAGGCCATTCAATAATTGCCTTTACCTTCTCTAAGTCCATATGTACCCCATCTTTTGAAATAATAAAGCCTAAGAATACCAAACTATCTTGCATAAATATGTACTTATTCATATTTTCATAGAATTTCTTTCCTTAACACTTCAAATATCACCCTCAAATGCCTTAGATGTTCTTTAGTTTTACTAAAAATCAAGATATCATCAAAATAAACCACAAAAAACTTACCATTATACTCCCGCAACACAGTGTTCATCAGCCTCATAAAAGTATTAGGTGCATTGGATAACCTGAATGGCATTACCAACCACACATATAATCCATTTCTTGTCTTGAATGATGTTTTCCACTCATCTCCTTCTCTAATCTAAATCTGATGGTAACCACTTCGAAGATCAATCTTGGTGAAATACCTATATCCAACAAGTACATCCATCATATCATCAAGGGGACGTATTGAGAACCTATACTTGATTGTAATTTTATTGATTGCTCTGCTATCTATGAACATTCTCCATGTTCTATCCTTCTTTGGTGTTACTAAAGCTCGGGTTGCACACAAAATCATGCTCTCCTTATGCCCCCTTTCTCATGAGCTCGCCACATGCCTATTCAACTATGTATGCAATTTCAGGCTCATCCTATAAGCCACTTGATTCGGGAGTGAAGAACCTAGAATCAAAACAATATGGTGTTGAATATCTCTTTTGGGTAGTAATTGTCCCAGTAGCTCATTAGGAATAACATCAAAAAAAAATTCTATTAATTTTGTTGTTTCTATGGTATTTGTGCACTTGCAAGTTCATCCTTATTTGCAACTAGTACTTAACAAAAAATGATTGTTTTTTCCTCCACAAATTCCTTTACAGAAAGCATATTTTCAGCCTTCCCCTCTTCCTTAAGATGTAGAAAAACTATTTTTGTGCCATCCTTCCGAAAGTATAAGTATTATTTCCTCCGTCATGAATAACTTTTCTATCAAATTTCCATGGTCTTCCTAGAAGCATATGACATGCATCCATAAGAATATTATCACACAAAATCTCATCCTTGTAACTATTCCCAATAGAAAAAATTATTAAACATTTCTTATCAACAAGAACTTCTTTACCCTTCTTAAACCATGCAATACGGTAAGGGTTAGAATTCTTCTAACAATGAAGACCCAATTTATCAACCATGTCATTTGAAACCATGTTCTCATAACTACCACCATCATTAATAACATTACATAAATTGCCTCCTAAAGTGCATCTTGTTATAAAAATATTCATACGCAGCCATGCATCCCCTTGATATCCTTTCTTGGAGCAATCATCATCCTTTTGATCATCATATTTTCTCTAAGATCTGGTTGAATTTCTAGGTCTTGTTCATCTTCTATTTATTCAACTTCAACAAGATTTACTCGGGAACATCGGTTACCTCTTTTCATGTGTATAATAATGTAGGCATTCAAAAGCATGATTTCCCTCTTCACCACATCCATAACAAACAAATGGTCTTCGTGGAGCCTCCCATCCTCTATCGCCAACATATCCTCTGCCTCTTTATTGATTCTGGGAATCTTGTCTCATATCTTCTTGCTTTTCCACTCCACGAGGTGATTCTCCCCTACCTTGGTTGAAACCATCTTGTCCTCGAAAGGAAGGAAAGGCCCCACTATTCATTCCGGGTGATCTCTTAAAACTTTGAAAACTTTGTTTTTACTTGGTCTTTAAGGCTAATTGATAGGCATCCTCCATGCTCTTAATCATGTGCATACTTATCTCATCTTGAATATAAAATTTTAATCTATTTACATACCTTGCAGCCATTTGTTCCTTAGTTTCTTCATGCTCTACATGAATGGAAAACTTGTAGAACTCATATGTGTATTCTTACATAGTTTGTAAGTTTCATGTCGAGATTCTCAAACCTCTTGTAAAGGTTTTGTGGATAATCCATAGGAGAAATTTATCTTTCATCTTCTTCTCCATCTTACTCCATGTCCTAATTCTTTTTTTCCCATTTGTTGACCGCTTTTTTGTAGGTGATCCCACCTTAACATAACATGACCTTTCAATTTTGTGCATGCAAATTTACCTTCTTTTGTTATGATAGGGCCTTCCACTCAAAACATTTCCCCATGCTAGTAAGCTAGTCTATCATCTCCTCTTGTTTTAGACTATCTCCATACTACGAAACATCACCTATTATCCCATCATTCTTTCCTTCTAATGCTCGAAGCATCATTTCTTCCAAAGCTAAGTGTGGCGCTTGCATTTCCTCCTCTTCACAAACTTCTTCCTCATCTGTGTCATCTCCACCTTGATTTCCTCTCTAGGTTATCATTGCAACAAGTGCATCAAATTTCCTTTGTGGATCTTGCATATTTCTATTCATCTAGGTAATACCACCTCCTCTTCCTCTTCCTCTTCCTACCATTTTTTTAAGACTCGAACCAACTCTAATACCAAATAATGTAGCCAAATTCTAAACAAACTCAATATACTGCAAATAATATGAAATCCAAAAGAAAATAGATATCCTTATTCATTATTGAATCATGAATTACAATTTTTCCTAAATAGGAAAACAACTCCCAACTCGATTTTCCAAGAAAACTCTAACTAACTTTGACTAAATCTACTCTAGGGTGAAATTACTATTTTTAGCAGTTTACTAGAACCTACTATTCTTAGTAAGTTTGAATGGTTATTCAGACGGAAAAATATTTCCACACATCTTCTACATGCCTAAATTAAAGGAATTTCTAACTTTCTAACTCATAATGCAATTAAGAGACTAAAATTAACTAATGCCGTAAAATAGGAAAAATCCGAACTATAACTTAAATCCTGATTTTTGGCCTAGAGATGGAAGATTTTAGGCCCAAAAATGTGCCAAAACGTGCTCCAATGAATAAGGTTGGTTGGACCGGGTGTGTTTGGCTCATCAAAACAGTGGTTTAAAAAACAGACTCAAACAGACACCCGGAGCACAAGTTGCGATCTTTTCAAGTTCGTACTAATTTTAGCACATCATTCTACCCTACTTGACAAAAACATAGGTCCTACAAGTTGTCTTCTTCAAACTACTTCCATTTATCTCGCATATAGCTTCTTAATCTCCCACTTTGTGACCCAAGTATTTTCCTCTTATTCTAGTCCTTTCCAATGTACCAAAGATTTGTTATATTTCCCATGTCGCGTGTGCATTGTTTTCTTATCTAGAATCTTATCCACTTCTTCTTTCTTCTTCACCCAAACCTACTACCTCCAATCTACTACTTTGTCAATAACATCCCCTTCTGCACCATCCCCATGAAAATAATACAATTCTAAAACATTAAACATTGGAGAAATATGAAAATTCCTGGTAATTCTACCTCATAAGCATTATCATTTATTTTTGTTTCATGATTTTGTAGGGACCAATCTTTTTGTACTTCATCTTGTTATAGGTTCCTTTTGGAAATAATTCCTTCGCAGTATACCATAAACAACTCACTAACTATAAATACCTTTCTCTATCTATGCACATATGCTATTTCGTTATAAATATAATTACTATGTCAGTAACTTCTTTTGCACTACTTCCCGTAACTATTGTATATGTTTGGCAAATTATTTTGCATCGTCACCGACTCTTCCATCAACTAGTAGTCATGTACTCAAATCTAATACCCCATTTGGATTACTCCCATACACAATAAAAATGGATACTTCCCTATGGATCTATTTATGGAATCGTTATATGCAAACTCACTTATAGTAATGCTAAGTCCTATTGTTTTGGATTTTCCTCAACTATGCACCTTAACAGTTTCATAGAATCCTATTTAGCACCTCTTTTTTCCCATCGGTCTGAGGATTATAGGCACTGTTGAATTGTAGTTGAGTTCCCAAATTCTTCCATAAAGTCCTCTAAAAGTGACTTAAGAACCTTGTGTACATATCTGAAGGTAATTTTTTTGGAACACCATGAAAACAAACAACTTCTATGAAAAAAATCTTCTACACCTATCACATCACTTATTTTCTTGTAGGAAATAAAATGAACCATCTTAGAAAACCTATCAACAACCACAAAAATTGAGTCATTACCTCATTGTGTTTTTGGTAATTCCAAAACAACATCCATACTTAAATCTATCCACAACCCTTTAGGAATAGGCAACGACGTATACAACCTTGTATTCTGTGCATGGCCTTTCGAGACTTAGCAAATTTGACAACTCTCTAAATATCTTACCACATCTCTTTTCATCTTTGGCCAATAGTATTTCTATGATATCAAGGCTATCATCTTATCTTTGCCAAAATGCCTAGCCAAGCCTCCAATATGCATCTCTTTCACTATATTCTCTCTCATAGACCCAACTGGAATACATAGTTGGTGTCCCTTGAATAGATAGCCATCATGTAAAATGTACTCATCCTGGACATTTCTTACATCATCTGAAAATGAACGAATTAACCTTTCAACAATATTCTTGAAATCAGAATCAAAAAATACAAACCCTTTATTGCTTCAAAATCACCACCTCATTTTCCATATAGGTAAAAAAGTCACACGCCTACTCAATGCATCTACAACTTGATTTTGTTTTCCTAATTTATGTTTTAGAGAAAAGTATAACCCTACAAAAATGATACCCACTTTTCATGCCTACTATTCAACTTCTTTTGTGTATTCACATACTTCAAGGCTATGTGGTCTGTAAATAACAAAAATCCTTAAGCACTAAGTAATGCCTCCAATGCCTCAATTCTTGTACAATTGCATAAAATTCCACATCATAAGTAGAGTAGTTCTTTCTTACCTCATTCAGTTTCTCACTAAAGAAAGCTATTGGCTTTCCACCTTGACTTAGGATAGCACCAATACCCACATGTGAGGTGTCATAATCAACCTCAAACACTTTATCAAAATATGGTAGTGCCAAAATGGGTGCCTCTGTCACCTTCTTCTTCAAGAACTAAAAATTATCCTTAGTTTCCTTTTTCCACAAAAACTCCCTTCCTTTTGTGCAATTTTTAATAGGTGCTACGATATTGCTGAAATTTGTAATAAATTTTCTGTAAAATTTTGCTAAACCATGAAATATTCTTACCTTTGTTATACTCCATGGAGTAGGCCATTCAATGATTGACTTTATCTTCTCTAAGTCCATATGTACCCCATCTACTGAAATAATAAAGCCCAAGAATACCAAACTCTCTTGCGTAAACATGCACTTTTTCATATTTTCATAGAGTTTATCTTTCCTTAACACTTCAAATATCACCCTCAGATGCCTCAGATGTTCTTATTTAGTTTTACTAAAGATCAAGATATCATCAAAATAAACCACAACAAACTTACCATTATACTCCCACAACACATTGTTCATCAGTCTCATAAAAGTACTAGGTGCATTGGATAAACCGAATGGCATCACTAATGACTCATGTAATCCAGATCCTATCTTGAATGTTTTTTCCACTTGTTTCCTTCTCTAATCCAAATATGATGGTAACCACTTAGAAGATCAATCTTGGTGAAATACCTAGATCAAGAAAGTACATCCATCATATCATCAAGGTGAGGTATTGGTAACCTATACTTGATCATAATTTTATTGATTGATCTTCTATCCATGCACATTCTCCATGTTCCATCCTTATTTTGTGTTAATAAATTTGGGGTTGCACATGGACTCATGCTCTCCCTTACGGCCCCCTTTCTCATGAGCTCTACCACATGCCTATTAAAATCAGTATGCAATGTTGGGCTCATCCTATAAGCCACTTGATTTGGGAGTGAAGACCCCGGAATTAAATAAATATGGTGTTGAATATCTCTTTTGGGTGGTAATCATTCGGTAGCTCATCAAGAATAACATCAAAAATTATTCTATTAATTATGTTGTTTCACTTTGGTATTTGTGCACTTGCAGTTCATCCTTTTTGTGACTAGTACATAAAAATACTGGTTTCCTTTGCCTCCTTCACAAATTCCTTTGTATAAAGAATCTTTTTAGACTCACCCTCTTCCTTAAGAGGTAGCAAAACTATTTTTGTGCCATCCAAATTATAAGTATTCTTTCCCCGTCATGAATAATTTTTGTATCAAATTCCCATGATCTTCCTAAAAACATATGACATGCATCCATAGCAATAACATCACACCAAATCTCATCCTTGTAATTTTTACCAATATAAAAACTTACTAAACATCTCTTATCAATAGTAAATTCATTACCCTTCTTAAACCATGCAATACGGTAAGGGTTAGGATTCTTCTCACAATGCAGAACCAATTTCTCAACCATCTCATTTGAAACCATGTTCTCACAACTATCACGATTAATAATAACATTACATAACTTTCCTCCTAAAGTGCATCTTGTTTTGAAAATATTTTTACGTAGCCATGCATCCCCTTGATAATATTTCTTCGAGAAATCATTGTTATTTTGATAATAAATTTTTCTCGAACATCCGGTGGAATTTCAAGGTCCTATTCATCTTCTACTTGATCAACTTGAACAAGATTTACTCTTGGATAATTTTCTTGCCTCTTTTCATGTGTATAATAATGTGGTCATTCAAAATCCCGATGCCCCTCTTTACCACATCCGTAAAAAAAAATGGTCTTCGTGGAGCCTCCCATCCTCTATTGCCAAAGATATCCTCTCGCCCCTAGAAAATCCTCTCGCCTCTTTGTTGATTCTAGGAATCTCGGTCTTGTATCTTCTTAGTTTTCCACTCCACGAGGTGATTCTCCCTACTTTTTTCGAAACCAACTCATCCCCAAAAGGAAGATGAGGCCCTCTATTCATTCCATGTGATCTCATAAAAATTTAACGACTTTGTTTTTCCTCGGCCTTTAAGGCTAATTTATAGGCATCCTCTATGCTATTAATCCTGTTCATACTTATCTCATTTTGAATAGAAAATTTTAATCCATTTACATACCTTGCAGCCATTTGTTCCTCGTTTCTTCATTCGCTACATGAACAGATAAATTTTAGAAATCATCTATGTATTCTTGCCCATTTGTTAGTTGTTTGAAATTATGAAACCTCTTATAAAGGGTTTGTGCATAATCCACAAGGAGAAATTTATCTTCGATTCTTCTCCATCTTACTCCACATCCTAATTCTTTCTTTCCCGCTTCTTGACCACTCTTTTTATAGGTGATCTTACCATAACATATCATGACCTTTCCATTTCATGCATGTAAATTTTACCTTCTTTTCTTCTAACATGGCCTTCCACTCATATAATTTCCCATGCTAGTCAACCAGTCTATCATCTCATTTGGTTTTAGAATACCTCCATACTTTGACACATCAACTCTTATCCCATCATTCTTTCCTTCTAATGCTTGAAGCATCCTTTACTCAAAAGCCAAGGGTGGTGCTTGTGTTTCCTCCTCTTCACAAAATTCTTCTTCTATGTCAACCCCACCTTGATTTCCTCTTTGGGTTATCATTACAAAGCAAACACATCAACTTTCCTACACAGATCTTGCATATTTCTATTCATCTGGTCAATACCACATCCTCTTCCTCTTCCTCTTCTTGCCATTTTCTAAAGACTCGAACCATCTCTCGATTCCGATAATGTAGCCAAATTTTAAACAAAATCAATATATTGCAAATAATGTGAACTTCAAAAGAAAATAAATCTCCTTCTTCATTATTGAATCATGAATTACAATGTTTCCTAAATAGGAAAACAACTCCCAACTCGAGTTTATAATCAAACTCTAACTAACTTTGACTAAATCTACTCTAAGTGGCAGAAATTACTATTTTTACAAGTTTACTAGAACCTATTATTCTTAGTAAGTTTGCATGGTTATTCATATGGGAACATAAATTTCCATGCATCTTCTACATTCCTAAATTAAATGAATTGCCAACTTTCCAACTCATAATGCAACTAAGAGACTAAAATTAACTAATGCCCTGAAATAGGAATAAACCGAACTACAACTTAAATCCTAATTTTTGGCCTGAAGATGGTGGCTTGTAGGCCCGAAAATGTGCTCCAAAAGGTAAGGTTGGCTAAACAGTGTGTTTTTCTCTTCGAAATAGGTGTAAAGAAATGGACTCAAATGGACACTCGGAGCACAAGTTATGACCTTTTCACGTTCCTACTAATTTTGGCACATCAAAATAAATCTCGTAAAATATGGCGCTAACCAAGATTCTCTCGAAAAAACTTTTTTGTACTTGGATTTTTGTTTCAATATACGCTTAGTTTTTTTATGGATTGATTCTTGGAAATTGCATTCAATTTATTTTATGGAGATCATGTGATTTAAGGCATTCATTTTTGTTGATTGTGTACTTCTATTTTCTCGAGCTCAAACTAGGTTGTCGTTTAGATTTTACAAAACGTTGGTTTTAAGGAAACAAATGTTAAGAAATTAGTATTCATAGTGTGAACATATAGTTTTAATATTAGTATTATTTAATATTTAAATAATACATGGGTGTTCACAATTAGTTGTCATACACAACTCATAGATTGGGGTGTGGGAGTAAGACTAGGGAATAGAGGAGAGATATGGGGATAATGTGATGAAAGTTGACTCCATAATTATATGAGCAAGCTATTATATAAAATGCCCTCTATTATTCAATAGAAATTTCTCCATTCTATTTATATTTTGTCTCTATTATCTATTCTTTCCTTTCATGAGTTAATTTGATTTATTGTTGTTGAATTTATATATGCAAACCTAGAGTTTTAGCATCATATGGTATCGAGAGCAGATATGACGAATTATGAGAGTCATTGAGGAAAAACCATGGCCTCTAGGTTACAGATCCGAGAATTTTTAAGCTTTCATTTTCGTTTTTGAATTATGGGTTTGAGACATAGGGATCACCATCGATTCTTCTTATTGTCGTTGATTATGATCTAATCGTCGCCGATTCTACCGATCACCGAAAACTCACCTATGGATCGACATACTATTAATTACCTATAATCATGTTTCTGATCGTTAAAAATTTACTCCACTCACTAGAGACTCTGCTAGTCACCCAGGATTCTGTTTCCAATCACCAGTGACTCACTCTGGTCATTACCGACCACAATGTAAAAAAATAATAGTGAGTGATTTCCAACATTAAATTTCTCTGATATGCTTGATTAATTTGCTTAAAAATAAAGTTGAATATTATTATAAGGGTACACTTTCAACTGTGTTCAACACCTATCATGTAAATCCCTTTAGATAAATTAAATGGATTAAAATTTCACACATGGAAGGTGAAAATACAAATGTCATTAGAAAATGGGCTTTGAGAAAATGGAAACCCAAGGGAGCCCTAAGCATTACCATTATGCCAAAAGGTTTTTTCTTGGCTAAATTTAACCAACAAGAGGATTTAGATTCGGTGTTACTTGGAGGCCCCTGGTGGTTGGGAAATATGGGTCTTTTTTTGAAAAAATGGTATCCGGGTTTTGATCCAAATACAGAAAACATAAACACCATTCCTATCTGGTGTAGGCTACCAGGTTTGCCATTGCATCTTTGGGATGATGAAATACTGTTAAATATTGCAAAATCCCTTGGCTCACCTATTGGCTTAGATGGACCCACAAGAAACAGATCCAGGCTTGCTTTTGCTCGGTTCTGCATTGTCTCAGCCATTGATCAGGAGTTTCCAGAGCACATAATATTGAAAACTAGATTTGGATCCTGGACTCAAAGAATTGAAGTTGAGACCTTAAGATGTAAGCGATGCCAAAGCATTGGTCACTCTGACGAAAACTGCAACAAGAAGAAGACCCCTCTTTTGGTTTCTGTTCAGCCTGAGATTGACGCAGATCTAAACAAAGTCAACAAGGATCCAAGCCAGGAAAGGATAACTGAAGATAAAGGTCCCAGTCAGAGAAATGTGCAGTTAAAAAGCAGGGGGAAAAAAAAGAAAAAAGGGGGTTTTAGAACTCATATTAAGAAACATCTTGTCTGGCGTCCCAAAGATGCTTCAATAGCTTCCAATGAAGTAGTGGACAAAACTATGAAGGCATCTCCGGACAAACCTTTTGAAACTTCTGTGAAGGATGCATTCATTAGAAAGGAAGCTTACAACAAGGAGAATATGGATGTGAGTGAACCTCTGGCGATCCTCTCTTCTGGAGAGACAGGAAATGCGGATCCGCTGCCATATCTCAAAGATTTCAACAATGTCTGCATAGAGGATCACAGCTGCAGCCTCAAAACTGATTCTGGTCATGCTCCTGACAGTATCCATAAGGAACAAAAGGTAGGGGGGATCACGCCTACCATGGAAAAGAAGACCTTTTTAATCCCTTCTGGTTCAGAAGAGAAAGAAATCCTGCCTTTCGTTAGAAAGGAAGCTTGTATCAAGGAGGATATGAGGGTGTTTGAGCCCCTGGAGTCTCTCCCTACTGGAGAGAAAGGAATTGAGGATCCGCCGCCATACCTCAAAGATGTCAACAAAGGATCGAGCAGTGTCATTACAATCACACTCCTGTCAATATTCATAAGGAACAAGAGGAAGGGGAGATTACGCCTGCCAAGGAAAAGGAAGATCCAGACTCTGGGTTCACTTTGGTCATCTCAAAAAAGAAAAAAAAAAGAATGGAAGGCTTTGAAAGGATCCCAGAATCACTTTATAGTGAAAAGAAAAAGGAAATTGACAATTGGGACACCTCTACCTCCAGAAAAACCAGATCTTCAGTTAGACGATTAGCTGATTTTGGAGGAAGCTCGAAAAGAGGAAGACCCTCTAAAAAAACTCTCAGAGCTAAGAAAACAGAGAGGGAGATTGCAGATGGTGTTCAGCGACAACTGAACCACCAAGCAAATCCAACAACCAACCATTCCATATGAAGATCATATCTTGGAATATTAGAGGCCTTAACGGTTACTCTAAGCAAAGAAACATCAAGGAGTTACGGGACTCAAAGAGTCCCAAAGATTTTGATTCTTCAAGAAACTAAGATGAAAGCAATGTCCATGGATAATATTAAAAATAATTTTTGGGATAGCTCAAATGGCGGCCGTTGATTCTCGTGGTGCTTCCGTGAGGGTCGGCAACTCTTTGGGATAAAAGGCACCATCGGTATGATCCTTAGTGATAATTTTAATCATCTTGCAATTAAGTTTGTCACTATTGAAAAAAGTGTGAATGGATCTTGTCTAATATCTATGCCCCTAACTCGCTAGTGGTAGAAGAAAACTATGGGCTGATCTTAAAATCTTTAGAAACCAAAGACAGCTCGCTTAATCGGCTTATCATGGGAGATTTCAACACCCCTCTAAACCCAGGCGAAAAGTTTGGGGGAACCCCCACCTTCTCTAATGGTATGGAGGATCTTGCCGATTTTATCACTGAACAAAACCTCATTGATGTGGATCTGCATGGTAATAAGTATACTTGGAACAATAGAAGGGTGGGAAAGGGGCTCATTCGTGTGAGATCGGACAGGCTCTTATCTCGGCAACCGGATTCTTAGCCAAGACTTTTACCTCTCTTCCTCGCTTAATTGGATCGGATCATAATCCGATTGCTTTAAGCTTTCTAAATTGGACCAAACCTGCAAGAAGCTCATTCAAATTTGAAAAAATGTGGATGGAGCACGTTGATATCTATGATAGAATAAAGGAATGGTGGGATTGGAATGGGGAAGGCACTGCCCAGTACAGATTGGTCCAAAAACTCAAAAATGTCAAAAAGCAAGTCAAACTTTGGAACAAAAATGTTTTTGGAAACATCTTCGGAAAAAAGAAAGAATTAAAACAGAAGCTTCAGGATCTTGAGTTAAAAATGGATACTATGGGGAGGTCAGTTGAAGATGAAGTAAATGAAAAGAGAATTCTTTCTGAGTTACACACGATATGCAGTAGAGAAGAATCCTTTTGGCGCCTTAAATCAAGAGCTATCTGGCTTAAAGAGGGGGACAGGAATACAAAGTTCTTTCACATGACCACTCTAAAGCACAGGGCCAGTAATAGGATTTTAGAGGTTTCTAAAAGCAACGGAAGTATTACTAAAAATCCAAACAGCATTAAGAAGCAAGCACTTGAATTCTACAAAAATCTTCTTAGAGAGAGTAATGTCGCAATCCGAAGCTATTTCCTTCATGCTAGAGGCAATACCCCGTAATGATATCAAGACCGAAATTCAGAGATATCACTAAAGCGGTCGCACTTGATGAGCTAAAAAGGCTGTTTTTTCTCTTCGAGGGGGATAAGGCTCCCGGACCGGATGGATTCTCCATTAATTTTTTCGTAAATTGGGAAATATGCTCGGAGGATCTTCTCAAAGCGGTTAATGAATTTTTTAGATCGGGAAATCTTCTAAAAGAGCTCAATAACACACACATTGTGCTGGCACCTAAGAAAATGAATGCAAAAGATTTCAAGGATTTCAGACCCATCAGTCTGGTTAATGCTATTTTTCGAATCTTCACCAAAATTATTGCTTCTAGGCTGCAGCTCATAATGAAGGATCTCATCTCAAAGCAGCAGAGTGGCTTCATTAAAGGCAGGATAATACAAGACGGTGTGATTATGGTACACGAAACTATGCATTCTATGGAAAATAACAAAAAGGCTAACATGATCCTTAAGCTCGACATGAATAAAGCCTTTGACAAAGTTTCTTGGGTCTTCCTTGACAGGATTCTATCTAAATTTGGGTTCACAGAAAAGTTTAGAAAAATTGTTAAATCATGTATATCTACAGCCAGGTTCTCTGTGGTTGTTAATGGAGAGCCTGTGGGATTCTTCACCAGCAGCAGAGGTCTAAGGCAGGGAGACCCCATCTCCCCCCTTCTCTTCATCCTTCTGGCTGACAGCCTTAGTAGAACAATTAGCAGAGCGGTGGAAGACGGCCTTTTAAAGGGTTCTAAACCCACTTCTCTCAGCCAAGCTGTCTCTCATCAACAGTTTGCAGACGACACTATCCTTCTTCTTCTGGCCTCAGTGGTTGAAGCTAAAGCTATCAAGGCTCTTCTGCAGCTTTATGAATCTGCTTCCGGGCAAGAGATCAATTACGACAAAAGCATCCTTTTTTTCTTTAACACCCCTGAGGAAAGACAACTCAAGATTGCTAAAATTGGTCAGAAATTGGTACTCTTCCAAAGAACGCATTTTAGGCCTCCCTCTTGGCACGAAGAAAGTCTCTCACACGGTGTGGGATGATTTATTGACGAGATTTCAGAAAAAAATGGCTGGTTGGAAAGGGACCACTCTCTCTAGTGCTGGTAAGTGCCTTCTCATTAAAAGCACACTCCAAAGTTTGCCCATATATATCATGTCACTATTCAAAATTCCTTCCTCCTTCAGAGAGAAAATTGAAAGGATTCAGAAAAAAATTTTATGGCAAGGCATGGAAGAAAAGTTCAGATTTCACCTTGTGGCCTGGGATAAAGTCTGCACCCCTAAATCTAGGGGAGGGCTGGGAATAAAAAATATTGAGAAAATGAATGAGGCACTCATTGCTAAGATGTAATGGAGATTGCTTTTCGAGAAACAACCCGGATTGATGTCATTAAAACAAAATACTTGAATCAAAGCAAGTCGTTTACTCCTATCTCGCATGATGAGCAGCTCCCAATGGTTCCATTTTTGGAATAACTGGTTAAGAGTAGAAACTTCATTAAGAAGGGAAGCAAATGGAAAATTGGGGATGGCAGCGACATTAACTTCTCGGGAGGATAATCTGGTCCAATGATAATCTCTTGAGAGATTTGGGACGCTAAGGACAGTCTTATAAGAAAATATGGAACTAAAGTTAAGGACTACATTGATGGAAATGGCACCAACAAGAATTGGAAAAGACTTACTATGGAGAGTATTGAATCAAAATGTACTATTTCCTCCTCCAAGACCTTTTGGATCTCTTCCCTTTGTGTCACTGGATTCCAAGGATGAGCTGATCCGGAGCAATTCACACGAGGGTAAATACTCACCAAATCTGGTTATACCAGTTTTTCCACAAGAACTAATCTGACTTTAATCGGAACTTGATCTCGGATGCCCGAGTTAACCCCAAAATAAATTTTTTTCTTTGGTGGCCATCGAGGCAAAATTCTCACCACCGACAATTTGATGAAAAGAGGTTTTATCATTCCCAATTGGTGCCACCTTTGTAGGAATAACTATGAAGACATTAGACATCTGTTCTTACACCGTGATTATGCCTTTAGAGTTTGGAACTTTGTCCTTTCCAAATTTGAAGCTCTCGGGTGATGCCTGAGGATCTTACTCATTGTGGAACCAATGGAACCCACCATTCGACATTGTGCTATCAAGAATGGAAATTAGCCATCCCGCATTTAATTTGGAGGATCCTGGAAGGATAGAAATAATATAGTTTTTAGAAATAAGAAGCAGAATTTTAAACTCACTACTGGCAAGATCTCCCAAGGCATCAAAGAGGACATGGCCAGATTTAAACCTCCTAAGAACAATTGTTACCCTGAAAATGAAAAGCACATCTTATCAAATTGGCAGATCGGATATTGGAGCAACCCCGGGAATAGTGTGGATAGATCTTTGGTCAAATGGCATCCCCCTGAATCCAATTGGTTCAAGCTGAACTTTGATGGTGCCTCTAAGGGGAACCCTCGAACAGATGCTGGAGGAGGAGCAATACGGGACCATAAAGGTAATTTGATTGTTGCATATGCTGGAAAAATGGGAATCCAAACCAATCATTTTGCAGAAGCTTTATCTGTTCTCTGGGGTTTGAGAGTTGCTCGGGCCCAAAATATCCAGAACCTCATTGTTGAAGGGGACTCCCTTAATATTATTAATCTACTTAATCAGCCCTCTTCTCCTAGCTGGAATATCAAAGATTTTATCTCTGAGTCCATAAGCATCAGCCATACCTTCAACAGCATCGAATCATACATACTTACAGGGAAGGTAACAAGCTGGCCGATGCAATGGCCAATTATGGCATTAATATAAATTTCACTATTTGGGATAATGATAGTATCCCTAATCAGCTTCACAACAGCATACATGCGGACCTTCACACGCAAACAATCTCTAAAGATATGCTTTAATCTTTGGAGGAAATCCATAAATTCTTCCACAGGTGCTGTTTTAGTTTATTTGGCGTGGCATATGATATCTACTCCAAATGATGGCAAGATTTTGTTTAGGAACTTCAAGTGGAGCCGTCTAAATTTAAAAACAGCGCACGCGGGAAGTACAATAGCTGTTGATATTCGGTTGCCAAGCTCCGCGAAAACCGAAGATAACTACAAGGTGAAAGCTGACAGGATAAGGGTTTCCACGCGCGACTTCACGCAGACTCAGATCGGCAATCCTACAGCCGTTCGTGGGAGGACCAACGGCTACAGTTCCCATTTTTATGCGACCCGCAACGGCGAGAAACGAATCACTCTCAACGCCCAAAGGTATTTTGAAAATTGTTGTAACCAGCACATCCTTGTGAAGATGGGAGGGCCTCCCTGCCAGATTGAGCCGTGTGCACTCCGACCTGGAAAGATAACACCGAGCTCGACCATTCTTAGTATTGGCGGATTCACCAACTTTGTGGAGAGAGTGCAAGGGCATGATCAAAACATCTCTCGTTTCGCTTTGCCAAGGATCGGAATGAGAGGATGGTCGACTATGGAGGGCGTAAGATTCTTATTAATGACGAACTCATAGCCAAGCGATCGCCTCGCCTGAAGGATACCGCTTCTTCAACAAGAGGGTTATCAAAGAGGCTGAAGAGAGAAGATTTGTGGAGGAGGAGGAGAAGCTTATATTCAACACCGCGGGTCTGCTTGTTAATTCAATTCCTTCTCCGTATGATGAAGTCACCCGCATGATGATTCGCTACATATCCTTGGAAGGCAGGTTTGTTATCGTCCCTCGCCAAGCACCTTGTCTTTTTGAATCACTTTCGTAGGAGTAGGTTGGTTTGCTTTCCCCACTATCTGTTAAACTCTCTTGAGCGCTCCATTTTGGAGTTCCAGAAGCATACCCGGGCGGTTCCCCTTCACCAAGGGCTTATTTTGCTTATTCACAAGCACTGCCTTATTAAATTCCCCGGTCTCCCTTCCTCTCCGGCCCGGCTTTGGGCTCTGCTGCTGCGCCCTGTCTCCCCCGCCTGCCCTCGCCGCTGCCCCGCCTCCGGTGCCGATGCCCCCATGCGCAGCTGCTCATGCTTCTCCTTCTTTTCCTCCCGCCGCTGCCCCCGCCACCCACACCGTCTCTACTTCTAAACGAGTCACAGGGGGCTTTCAGGAGACTCAACCTGAGTCTCATCGCCGAGGGGGATGAACCTTTGGATGACATTGCTCGTGATCTCGTTGAACATTAGTAGTGCCGCCCTCAAAGCGGCACCAACGGATAACCCTTCTAGAAGATTGGAGGCCTTAGAGGCCGAGCTTAAATTGTCAAGGATGAGGTAAAAATCTTGCTAAGCAAAAAGGCAAAAAAGCATTGAGGGAGAAGGGAGCATTGGCAATAGCCACTTGATGAAATATACAAAACTCGACCTCCTTGACTCCCGACTTGGGAAAACGAAGACTAGGCATGAGTATAATATTGCAGCATTCGGTGGCCATAGAGGAATTCATCAAGGACATGCAAGAAGTGTTTCGCAACTCAGCGGTGTCCCGATGACTCTTTGGGGCAATGAGAAAGAGAGTAAAAGAACCAGAGAGGAGCTCGATAAGACGGATGTCTTTGCTCATATGACCACGCCTGGGTATGTACCATGCTTGGAAAAAGTAAAGATGAGTATTGATCAAGCCGCCAAGAAGTAGTCCTGCTTTTACTACCGCTTCTTGGCCGTAGGCTTGCTTTGTTTTGTTGCCGTTGTTTTGTTGTTAAGTCTCGCTTGTGTGGCTGTTTCTAGGCTTCGGTGTTCTTTGTCGTGAACTTTTGTGCTTTGATACATGCCTTTCTCGCTCTCTCTCTCTTATTCGGCTTTTAGGCCTCCTTTTTGTACACAAAGGTATAGTCCCTTTCAAAAACTATTTACCAATATTAAAAAAAAAAAAAACTCTAGAGGATTGTAAGTGGAAAAGAAATAGAACCAATAGATGTTGTAAATTACTTGAATGGTAAACTAGGGATGAAAAATCAAAATCTATTATTGGGATTGCTTTATCAAACACTAAGATGCATTATATTGACTTAGAAAAAAAAATCTAAGGATTTATGGGATTTGCTAAGTCAAAACATTTGGAGCTAAAGTTGTGAATGTTGAATTCAAACTCAAATTTTAGTCATTTAAGTTAGAAATGAATGAGGGTGTAACTATGTCAAGTCACATTAATGAACTAAGATATATTTTAAGTTAATTGAAAGAAGTAAGTGCTCAAGTAGATGATGAAGATGCACAAGCTATTTTATTGAATAAATTACCTTAGAAATAAAATAATGAAGTTTTTTTACTCTTGGCCAAATGCTTTCTCAATCACTTGAAGGCATGATATCTACACTATTAATCGAGGAGAAAATAACAAAATAAGAAAATGAGGAAGAAACGCGCCTTTGTACAAAAAAAAAAAGCATATTAATTCTTCAAGGAACAAAAATAATTATAATGTTTTTATTGCAAGAAAAAGGGACACAAATCTTCTTTCTATACTATTCATGCCAAGGAAATTATATCAGTAAACTCAAGATAGACAAGGCCTATGCAAATTGATGAGGAAAACACTAAAAAGAAGATGAACCTGAACAAAAGGAAGATGAAGATGACTACCTATACTGAGTAGTGATTCATGGAGGCTGGAGACAAAGGAGGATTGAGGAAAATAAACATCTCTTGTTATTCATCAATGAAGAGACTACTTCATTTTAATGGCGATAATTTATTTTCTTCTTTCATAGTGTTTTTTCTTTCAAAGATGTGTGGTAGTAAATAAGAATAGAAGAATAATTCATGTTCATAGTTAGGAACATATTTTCCTATATTTTGTTCTCTTTTGTAAAATGTCAATGGGGAAATATGTAAACTGCTATGGAGTGGTTGGTTGATCCACTAGAAAACCAATTTGAGAGCTTGCGAATCTCGTCAAAAATTACATACAAAGTGGCTAATGGTTCCACTTAAAAACTTGTTTTGAGTTGGTGGTACTCTTTAAAACCATCATTTTGTAGAACATGATAAGTTACTAGTTAGAACTCATCCATGTTCAAACTAAGGAGGTGAATGTTAGAAAATTAGTATTCATAGTGTGAACATATGGTTTGAATATTAGTGTTATTTAATATTTAAATAATACATGAGTGTGCACAATTAGTTGTCATGCATAACTCATAGATAGGGGTGTGGGAGTAAGACTAGGGAATAGAGGAGAGATATGGGGATAATGTGATGAGACTTGACTCCATGATTATAGGAATAATAAATTTTATAAAATTCCCTCTAATATTCAATAGAAATTTCTCCATTCTATTTACATTTTGTCTCTATTATTTGTGCTTTCCATTTCATTAGTTAATTTGATTTATTGTTGTTGAATTTATATTTGTAAACCTAGAGTTTTAACATAAAAAAAGATGTAAAATGGCACTTTGGAGAAAATATGAGATGATCATGAAGTTTATGTTGAAATTTTGGTGAAGGTTTGCATACAGTTTGGAATTTTTGAGTTCAAATTGTTGAAATAATGGGTAAAATTGTTTTGCCAAGTGGATCAGCCTGTTATTAACGATAAATTCCTTGGTTAAATGGTTATCATCTGTCATCACTTTATATGTAATTTTAATATGAATTGGGTCATTTTAGTTCACATTGTTTTGATATTTATGTGAACTTGGGAAGTTGTCTTCATTTGAAATTGCTTAGTAATTTTATCATTTCTTCTTAGTTATTACAACAATGTTAGGCTGGGATGGATGGGGAAATTCTAGAGGATCAAGTTCACATCATTCATGGCTATATGATAATTTTTTAGGATGTTCCTAATGGAAGATAGGTACACCTAAGGGTCGTTGAAGGGTAATTAGTACATTTTATTGTAGGAATCCTTTCATTATAAGTGGTCCTACTCTGCTTCGCCTAATTTGATGCTAACAAGGCTTGTCTTCATGAGGTATTACAATTTATTGAATCATATTCTTATACCAAACCCTCTCAAATCATTCATAATACCCCAATCTTTGACAAAATTGACCATACTCATGTTGAACATAATCCTTCCTCTTCCAATCATTCATTCCACTCTGCCCCTTCTCATTTTCCCTCATGTAATGTTTAGCCACCTATTAACCCACCTTTGTTGCTTAGAAAAAACCAACAATCTTGCTCACATGACTCCCATCATTTTGCTAAGCATGTTAAGTCTTCCTTTCTTTTCCTAGGGTGACTAGAGCACTGAAGAGTGTGAAACCGGGAGGTAGAGGTAAAATCATGATCCAATACTCACATTACCCTTATTGTTGGTCCATATGAGTATGTGGAATTGATGACTGATATTGGGACACCATTACTAGACCTCACTAGGGATGATTAGTACTTCCATCATGATATGATATTTTGATTTCTGATTTGGACATGGATTTGAGCATATACTTTTCATTGATTTACATTTATTATAGATCTCACACTTGATTATATTTTGACAGATTGCCTTTATGAACTTAATTATATACTTGACTTTGGTTGATTTCAACAGTTTTGGTTATATGATGGATTATATTTTTTATGATCATTCAGATATGATGGAGTATTTATGGTTTGAATGAATTGAATGCTAAATGGTTATGTTGTATATTTATTTGGTGTATTTAATGTTAGGTGGCCCCCTCCCCTTTCTTGTCTCATTCCTCAATGTTTTAAAAGTCATCTTTTATTTTAAAAAGATAGTTACCCGAGTCCTTCTCAAATGATATTTAAAATAAAACATAATAAAGTTTCACTTTGATATGAAGTGTAATATTTATTATAAATTTAATTATAATTTGGAGACAAATCAGTTTTAATTGATTTTTCAAAATGGAAGAGTTATATAAGGACTTGGAAGACACATTTTTATGAAGATAAATAAGGTATAGCTACAATTTTTTGAAGCTTAATTCATAATGAATATTTTATGTGCACATGGTTTTCTAAGATAATTAATTCTATAGGTGTTATGATGACATTATTTTGAGGTTTGAGTATGAAATTATGATATAGTAGTTATATCTAGTTTTAATATTATTTTACTGATTATTTGATTTTATTATTTTGTATCTCTTCTTAAAATGATTGCATATTTTGATTTATCATATCTAGAGTAGGCCATGAAATACATTTTAACTCCAATCTTGAGATAACTGTAGATTGATAACTATGTTGGCTTTTTAATTTGATAATGACTCTTGTTATATGTTGTCTTGACAATCATTGCACATTTCACATTTACAAATTATTTTATCTTTTATATATTCATCATTTTTTATCTTACAAATTGTGTAAATAATTCATATCTTATGAATAAATTATTTATGTTTATTTTTATTTTATTTTGTTGTTTTGGTTTTGTTTCCAATATCATTGCATTACATGACCAAATTCTAGACTCTTCGGGCAAGTAATGATAGGATCAGGGATCTAGAAGGGGAACTGAAGGAGAAGGAAAAGGAGCTAGCAACATTAACTAAGGAGCTGAGTCAGGAAAAGTTAATTAGCACCCAGTGGCAATGGGAATTGAAGGATGAAAAGGCCAAGGTGAGCGTTGTGTACAAGAAGGTAGAATCCATCAATGGGGCCATACTATTAAAGCATCCAGACCTGACATCACCCACATAGAAGTATGGATCTGCCTTAGGATGCCTGGAGGATTTGACAAGAGTGCTCACCATGGAAAGATAGCCGCCATCCTTGGAATTTGCAGAGGAAGTGGCCACACGCTTAGAGAGGGAAGATAAGTTGAAAATCGTAGCACTCATCACAGAGTACAGCAAAGTGCTTGTTGATGTAAAGGCCACTTCCCAAACCGATGAGGGTATGTACTACAATTGCACGGATAGAGACAAAGTGGCAGGCACCCTGGTTGCCACTCATGAGGCTGAACTCAAGGAGTTCCAGGAGAAAATAAGGGGAATAGGGCAGAATGAGACAAAATCCTTTCCGAGGTTGAGAAGAAATCAGAGGCCATTGAAACCTTAAGGGTTTCAATCAAAAACCAGTTAAAGGAGCTATATCCACATATCACATGAAGAATGGATGTGTTGGAGGATATATGCAAAGAGTTGGAGAAAATCACGAGATATTATGAGTGCGCAAGGAGATGGACTAAATTTTGAGGAGGTAAGCACCCTAGTCGGTGACCTCTGTCAAAGAGCGCAGGACAAAGTCAATTCCTAGAATAAATTGGAGGCTGACTTACAAAAGGATTTTCCTAGTCTATTGCAGTGATTCTTTCACTCTCCCATTCTTTCTTCTTTCCCATTCTTTCATCCTCTTATTCTTTTCCTAGGTGTAAGCCTATTTGTATTCTTTCTCTCACTAAGGGAAGTGTTCCTGTGGACGAGAGAATATGCGTAGTGTGGGGTGATGTTGGGCCCCTAGAATATTAACTAAGTACAAAAGGTGTGTAGGACAAAGTGTACAAGGTAGGGTTTAAGAAAAGGGTTTAAGGAAGCCCGTGGCATGCGCGACACGCACGACAAAACCAAGGGTTTGGACTTAGAAAAATTGGATGTTCAGAGTAGAATACGTGAAAAGCATGACTTGAATGTGTGTGGATAAGGTGCCATCCTAGCAATAGGTTGGCCTAGGAAGGAGCATGCCTACGGTAGAATCTTCTAGAAGCACATCATGGGATAAAGTGGGAAGCTCAGGCCTGGAGGAGCATGCTCGCATGGAGGACCACATTTAGACACTTGGCATTAGATCTAAGGGCACTGGAGGATGAGTTGGTTGTCTAGAAAAGCTATAAATACAAGTTCCTGTAAAGTAAATAAGAGGGACAGAGATTTTGGGTGGAGATCTGCAAAATATTGCAAGAACTCTGACAATGAATAATTATATTCAAGAGAGGATGTATCGTGCATGGGGATTGTAATTTTATTTTTTTTGCATCTTAGTTACACAAGTCTAGTTGCAATGCATGACTGTGGTCTTTTTTTCTATGAAATCAGAATGGCTCCATGGATGTAATGATATTACCCGTTATATATACAAGAATATCAATGATTCCGATGCATACTTCTCTCTCATGAATTCTCTTTCCTTTCATGATATGTATGGATGCTTGTATGCCTCTTTTGAAATGATGCACGTTATAGATTTTGTTAAGTAATCTACCCGAAATGACTACAAGGATCTAGAGGCCGTCCCGAGCCCTATGGTTCTTGTATGTCCTAAACCCATTTGAAGGTCTTTTAAAAAAACAAATCATAGATGATGTTTCCCACCGAACTCACATAAAGGGAGACTTGGCACCCGTGCATGCCTCGGTGAGCACCCAACTTTTATTGGGTGATAGGCGGCATGGATGGGGTTCCTTTTTTTGTGTGTTAAGGGAAAAAATGACTACATCTTGGTTCCGTTGCTAGGAACTCCTTTCAAATTTGTAGTGGGAAATAACATGCATCATGGTTTGTGTAGTGAGTAATGACATAGTGGTTAACTTTGGAAAGTATTGAATCATGGTTTAAGAGCACAGAGGATGAATTCACTCAAAGATTCAAAGCACTAGACTTAATTTTAATACACATAGATGGGTAGAAGAGAATCTCTACCACAATCTATATGAGGCCTTTTTCTGTTGTTTCCCAGTGGAGCTATATGAATGGCTCAAACTTATGCATCTAGATAAATTTGGCATTATGGATGACATGTGTGGACCCAAGAATAATACCATAGGCTATAGGATGCAGATCTAACGTGGACCCGTGATGTGGATCATTGATGGAAAGGAGTATTGGCTAGCTACACTTTGGAGTACGCCATTTCCACATATTCTTGTCTAGAGGTTATTGAGTTTGAGTTTTCGGGAGCCCAGAGGATCATTTCTACATGTTGTCCCTCTGGATCTGAAGATCTTGATGATTACCATGAGTTTAGAGGCATTCCCAATGGCCAATTAAACCATTCTCGAAAGGCTTTGGACAAGGAAGCTAGGGTGGAGGAAGATGGCAGATGTTGTAACAAAGAAGGATAGGGAGGAAAGACAACTCAAGTATGGTGAAGTGCATGAAAGGGAGATTGTTAGACAACGTGTGGTTATAGGTGTGATGGATGTATGGTGGTAGATGTTACGGGAAGGATTTGAGGTTCACGTAGAGGATGTGGAACCTAAGCAGTCTATGCGACCCCATCTTGGAAAGCACATGAGAGAAACCCCTTCAGCTTCTGATGAGAGTTTGTCACATAAAGAAAGAAGAACCATGGCGCACATCCGAGCCCCCAAGTAACTAGACCCTGGTGCTTGGTTTTCTAGATTAGGGGGAAAATATTGCTAGTCCAATTGGTTACATTGGAAGTGATCGGTCTACACCCAGGAGGTATAATTTCTCATTTGGGCCTTCTATGGCTACAAACACCAACCCATTGTTAGGAATTTTCAGGGCAAGGTATAGACACACAATCTTTTTGTCTCACGTCTGGGAGTGGTGCGGGGTATACTATTGGTAATGGGGAATTGTCGCAGACCGTAGGTGCACAGCTCAGTGGAACTGTGGGGATCCTTGGCATGACCACTTTAGGACCTAGTGGGTTTAGTGGATTTGGTGGTTCAGGACCTGGTAGACATAGTGGGTCTAGTGGTTGAGGACCTGGTGTACCTAGTGGATTAGGTAGTGGTAGAAACACATGTGGAAACCATGGCTCTAGCTCAGGAGGATTCGGGCCCTAACCACCCCCATAATTTTTCTTTGAAATGTCTCTACATTTACCTAATTATAGAGGTATTGAAGATGCCACAGAACATGTTCACAAGTGTCAACTGCTATGGTGCACAAAGTGTATCTCAACCCTAGAATGGAAGGCTAGTCAGTTTATAACCATGTTGCAAGAGTGTGTGCATAGCTGGTACAGAAGTATGACCTCACCGAGATAGTAGTGGACTATACCGCTTTAAAGAATACATTATTGGTAAAATTCCACATTCCCAAGTTTGAGAAGAAGAGCATCAACGCTTTGAAGGAGATTCAAAATGGAATGGAAGAGAGTGTAGAGTATGATGTGCACTTTAAAACTCTCTTGTCTAAATTATCATATGATATTCACCCTTCGCAGCATGCTCAAGTGGTTTTTTGGAGGGTTGATCACTCCTTTTAGAAGGGCCTTATCTCATAAAAATTTTATAGACCCGTGCAAGGCATTGGAAGCTTCTCTACGCACCAAGGCTATTGGTAGTGTTGATACTAGCGTTAGCCCATTCTTGGAGGCTCAGATTGCTACTATGGCCAAGTAGTTGGAAAATTTGTCTGCAAACTTAGCCCATGAGACTCGTGGTGGTTTTTGGTGCATAGATTGTGAATTAGAGGAGCATGTTAAGGATAATTGCCCCAGAGGATGGTACATGCCATGGCAATAGATTGTGAAATTTATCATGGGGACCATGATGAAAGTAGGTGCCCTTGCTACTGCAGCGCACAATCCAAGAATGTATCTTGTTACTGCAATATTTTCACCTCTATAACCCATGATACTAAGGACTGTAGGCTCATTGATCAGATCCATGAGGCCATTGATCATGGGGTGTGCCAGACTAGTGTTGCTAGTAATTCCAAGGGTGATGATCGCCATTATGATGACCTCGCAAATGGAGGCACGCGTGGAAGAGGTTTTCGAGGAGGGTTCTGTGGTCATGGTAACCACAGAGGAGGAAGGACTAAGTTCCCGCATGGAACCTATTTCAACTGTGGATCTACAAATCATTAAAAACATGAATGCCTGCACATTGCAGGTGCTCGTGGTGTGGAAAAAGCATAAGTATGAGGAGTTCTCGGAATTGTTTGAGCACATGAATCAACAGCACCGAAAAGACAAGGGTGTTGAAATGGTTAGTATTAAGAAGGCAAAAACCTATTGGATGCCTCAAGTAACACGGGATACGAGATCTAGAGCCCATCTTGGTAACAACAAGGGTAGAAGCCACATGCACAAGAGAGATACCAAGACAGAGGAACTTGGTCTCAAGGGAAGAAGTAGTTCATGGAAAGTATCCAGACCCTCGTGCATTAGAAGGAGGTATATCAAGACACTATGGATGTCATTCGGAGCTTACAAGGGGAAATCCAGTGTCTAAAGGAGCAATCCAAGAGGGAGGAATAAGGAAGGAGAGTCGAGGTGCCAAAATATGACCTGGATCAGGTCAAGGAGGTGTATAAAATGATAAGGCAAGAGAATATCATTACCTTTCTAGGATCATGGTTGAGAGAGAAGGTACCACACACCAGAGGAGAGTGCGAGAGGTAGGTCTTGCATGTAAACCTTCCCCTCACAGCCTTGACTATGACAAGGAGATCACGTTGAATACAATTGTAGATGGATGGCTCCTCAACAATATCGTCATTGACACTAGCGCATAGGTTAATGTTCTAACTTTGGATGCATGGCATCAGATGGGAAGACTCGTGTTATAACCATATTTGAATGTACCGTATATCGCAAACAAGACTAAGAAGATGTCCATCAAGCATCTTAAATTATGCAGCTATTACTATCCAGGATATAAGTTTACGAGGACTTCAAATTCTTGGTGCTCGCCGAGGTAGACAATTTCCCAACGCTACTTGGGTGACCATGGTGTTACAAAAACAATGTGGACCTTCAGTTCAACAAAGGGTACATTAAATTTGAAAACAATGAGGAGTGGGTCATTATACCCCCCTGCAATGATGGGAAGTCAACACCCTATATTGAACCTTCGGGGAAGAAGTGCTGGATAGGATATACATACGCTCAATCAGGGACCCATAGATAATACATCCTACTAAAAAAGTTATCCATTTTGAGGATGCTCAGTAAGTAAGTGATACAACCAGTCTAGCATGTGAAAATTGGGCACATGGGACTTATGAATTGATGGGATGGTAGTTGAGAGGGTCAGTGACCAAGGTAACAAAGGCATGCAATGTTCTGTGCCTAGAAGGAAAATATTTACCTAAGTATTTAGGAGTCTTCCCTAGATCTTTCTGTAGGAAGTGGAAGCTCAGTGAAAGGATGAGAAGGAATAGAGAGGGATGTTAAATGATGTCTTACTTAGCACGGAAACACTATGGTGGGCTACACATTAGGAGAGCCTTTTGGAGTGACACGAGGTAAGAATTTCTCTCTCTGTTAGATTCTCTAGGAGCAATGTGCCCACCATCATCAAGGACTACCATGGGAAGGATCTTGCCTCTTTCCATGTCCAAGAGTGTGAACAGATCTGGAGAGAAGGCATGGAAGATTTGCCACTATCCCTCTGGGTACACAAGTTGTATTCTACACTGCAAGTTTGTGCACACGCATGGTACATTCATTCAGAGACATGTCGCTAGACAAGGAATTGGCAAGAGCTCGCAGCTGACCTTATTCAAACCTTTGAGTATCAGAGTACCAAGCCATTAGTTGATAAGGCCTTGTAGGGTATCAAGCACCTTACCATGGGGGATAGTGCCATGATGGAGGATAGGTTGTTGGAATTACTAGGTGAACCAGGATTGGAGGCACGCTTTGAAGAAGAAGTAGAGGAAACAGAAGAGTTACAGCTTGAGTGCACGTGTTTGAAAAAGGAGAAAGGAAAGTTGGTGTATGTGATTGATGGAGAGGAATCAAAAATATTGGATGTTAGCCATTCTATAGGGATGCGTGAGGTAGTGGACAATGTTGATACTCACGCATGCACCTACCATGAACCCTTAAAGATAAATAAGGTTAACATCAGTTTAGGAGAAGAACCTAAGGAAGCTATTATTGGAGACTTGCTAGTCGAGAAGGAATTTTCTAAGATCATTGATTTGTTGCACGAATTTGAGGATTTATTCCCACGTAGGTACCATGAGCTCAAAGGCATTCACCATTCCTTGGGGGAGATGAAGATAAAGCTGAAGGACGGTGCATGCCCGGTCAGGAAGAGGCCCTACCGGATGAATCCCAATTTGTGTGTGAAGGTTAAGGATGAGATATACAAGATGATAGCTTCTGGGATCATTGAGGCAGTGGAGGAATTAGAGTGGATAAGTCCAATGGTAATCAACATCAAGAAGGATGGGTAGATTAGGATCTACGTGGATTATAGGGAGCTGAATGCAATTTGTTTCATTTATCCCTTTCCGACCCCCTTCACTGAAGAAATTTTGGAAGGATTCATTGGGCGCAAAATCTATTCTTTTATGGATGGATTTTTAGGGTACCACCAAGTTCAGATTGTAAAGGAGGACTAGAGAAGACAAATTTTGCCACTAAGTGGGGAATTTTTGCATACAGTCATGCCCTTTGGGTTAAAGAATGCACTTGTTGTTTTCTCGCGCATAGTGGTGCAAGCATTCCAGGATTTCATCCACAAGTTTCTTTAGGTCTATTTGGATGATTGGATAGTGTATGGTCTAGTTAAATACAATTATGAAAATTTAACGTTAATGTTTGAGAGGTGTAGGTAGTTGAGGATATCCCTTAACATTAAGAAGTGTGTTTTTGTTACACCCTTTGGGACTTTATGGGGCATATCATATGTAAGGAGGGCTTACTAGTAGATTATGCTAAAGTTGTAGTTATTATGGGGTTAGGGGCGCCTACTAGCAAGAAGAGCGCAATGCACGGATTCCTTGGGAATACAAAGTTATCATAGGAAATTCATCAAGGGATATGCTAAGATCGCCGCGTTTTTAGAGGAACTACTCAAACATAAAAGTGCCTTCCTTTGGGAGAGGTACAACAAAGGACGTTTGATACATTAAAAGATAGGCTTGTCATGTTTTCCCTTTTAGGACAATCCCTTTCATGTCCATGTAGATGCCTCTGTGGACTCGCTATTGGAGTAGTGCTTAAACAACCAGTGAAGGGATTGTTGATCATCCTCTATGTTTTGTAAGAAGGAATCTCAAAACCAGAGAGCATAAATATACCACAAATGAGCATGGGGCATTGTCAATGATCTATGTAATTTTCAACTTTAGGTAGTATCATTGGCAACACCCTTTGTGTTTTACATCGACCACATGACATTGAAGTATTTGGTGAAAAACGTGTTCTACAAGGGCACATATGTCAAAGGGGTGTTGTTGTTTCAAGAGTTTGAATTCACCATTATAGTTAAGCACGGGAAAAGTAATTGTGGACTTGATCATCTATAGAGAATTGATTCAGGAGGATGCACAAAGTTTTAAGGAGGCAATGCCAGATGCATAACTGTTTAGGTTGCGGCATGTGCACTCAGATTTGGAAGAGATTGCAGTATTTTTAAAGGAAGGTGTGGTGCCGGAAGGAATGAAGACATTAGAGAAAAGTAGTTGGCCATACGTGTCGCACCCTACATGTTAATCAGTGGAGACTTATACAAGTTGGGATGTGATGAAGTTTTGCACATGTGTGTATTAGAGCATGAGCACTTGGCCATCATGGAGGAAGCACACGGAAGAAGTGTGGGTGGGAATTATGTAGGTGATGCCACTACGTGTAAAATATTAATGGCAAGTTTGTGGTGGGAAACCCTGTACAAGGATTGTAAAGACTATTGTAAAGCGTGTGACCATTGTCAGTGCATTGGAAAACCTAGAAGGAGAGATGAAATGCCTTTGTGCCCTATCCCTAGCATGGAGCCTTTTAAAAAGTGGGCAATAGACTTTGTAGGCCCTATTGCACCAACGATGCGTAGGAATGGGTCACGCTATGTCATCACTTACATGAATTATTTGACTAGGTGATTAGAGTCAACCTCAACTAAAGACTGCACAATAGCCACAACAAAAAGGTTCTTATGGGAGAACATTATCACAAGGTATGGATGCCCATTGAGTTTGACCAGCGATAGGGGTACACATTTCTTGAATGAGACCATGAGGATCCTGTTAGCAGAGTTCATGGTGGCTCATCACAAGACTACACCCTATCACCCACAAACAAATGGAACCGTGGAAGCATTCAAAAAAATACTGAGTCATACCTTGACCAAAATTTGTCATGTCGGAAGACAAGATTGGAATGAAAAAGTATCGGCAATATTGTGGGCTTACAGGACAATGTATAAAAGGTTGAACAAAGCCACACCATTTCAGTTGGTGTTTGGCACAAAAGTTGTTATGCTGGTTGAATTCATGTTACCTTCTCTATGAATAGTGTGCATAGGAGGGTTGGCCGATGAGAAAGTACTAGAAGAAATAATTGAGGAGTTAATGAAATTGGATGAAAGATGATCACTCGCCAGGTGGAGCCAAACAACAAAGAAAGAAAAGCAGAAAGCTTGGCATGATCACCACATTAGAAACAAGAAGTTTGAGGTTGGGAAGATGGTTTTACTATATGATTCTAAGTTTTTGTGCCATCCTGGGAAGTTGAAAGTCCATTGGTTGGGTCCTTACACAATCTCGTACATCCTTGATTTAGGCACGTGCTAGTTACAAGTGCTGGATGGGACGAAGTTACCTAGACACTTCAATGGGAGTAGGCTGAAGCCCTACTATAAATAAGTCTTCTTGGTGTTTGTAAATAAGGTAGTTTTTCCAGTTAGTTTAGAAATTTCCTTTATGCATTTCCTTTTCTTGTGTTTCCCTTTCGCATTGTTGTTTTGTTTTACACCTTGGGCACCAGTAACCTTATTGCTACTTTGGAGAATTTGTGAGTGTGCACAGAGGACCACACATCGTTTTAAGTGTGGGGTGGAGTAATGTGAAGGAGCACATGGTTAGAGTGCCAAGGAAGTTTATGTTAAAAATCCCCGTTGAATGGCCCGGTTGAAAGACATGTATGGAGAGAAAAGAGAGAAAAAGGATGATTGGTGCCAAGATAAAGCTACTTTTAGATCCCGCGTACAAAGGAGGAGAAAGCACTTTAAGCAACATGAGGTAGGCGAGAGAAAAAATTAGGATAGAAGAAGTTCCTTCAAAGGCTAGTTTTGTGTGTGTAAGAGTCTCTTGTCGGGTTGGATTGGTCTTGCGCTAGAAGGTTGGGGTTTTTTGCACAGGTTTGGCGTGGAAGGGAAAGCACTCAAGCTAGGCTTCGTTTGAAAAAGCCGCATTAAATGAAGAAAGTATGGTGGTAGGTGAAGTAGCATTTAATTCTCAAAAAGGGAAAAACTATAAATAAGGGGGTCGGGACACTTCATTTTTCACTTTACGTATAAGAGAACAAAGCGCTTTTTGCACCTTTGAAAACTAGGGCTTCTAAAAAAACTGATCCATGTGAAGAAAAATTGGAGAAATTAAAGCGTGAGTAGCTAGTTTGGATTTGTGAACCAGGAGGAAGGGATTTCATGGGCATGGGAGAAAGTGTGAGAAGATGCCATCTTGTGAAGGGAGTATCCTAGTTAGGGTTTGAAGAACTAGGGCACGGGGTTAAGAAAATTTCTTCGTAATTTCGAGATCCAGGGTTGGAGAGAGCGAAAGAACAAAGTAGTAGAAGTAATTTGAAGTGGGTAGAAGACCTAGAAAATGGCACCCAAGAAAACAACTAGTACACCCAAAAAGGGCAAGGGAAAGGGCAAGGGAAAATAACAAGAAATTGAGGTAAGCATAATTGAGAAATGGTATGCAGAAATGTAGTACCCAGATGGAGTGTTTTTGGGGAAGAAGTGGGAGTCCCATCTTAGGGATATGTCCGTAAATTATTATAATCATCAGACAAGCACAATTGAAAAGGAGTTGGTGTTGGAGTTAGTACACCCAATAAATAAGAGGATGCCAGAAGGTTTTCTCATATATAACGATGATGTGAAGGTCAAGTTGGAGAAGGTGGGGTACTACAACTCTTTGAGTTGCCCTACTTTGGGAAACCTAAGTGACTGTATCAGTGGCTAATGTTGCGCATACACGAGGACTATTTCCACTTTGCGGGGTGCAAGATGTGCATAAATCCTTAGCTCATTTCACAATTCACAGGCCTCATCTATGAAGGAGATAGGTTGGAAGATGATTTGACAGACAAGGAAGTGATTAAGGAAACTATCGCCACTCTTACTTACAAAAAGGGATCAAGCTTACTATGATGTCACGAGACATCAAGGATCCAAGAATGAAGTTGGATGCACACTCGGTGTTGAAGCTAAATGGCCACGAGAGATGGACTCAAGTTAGTAAGCCATGGTTAAACATTTGTAAAAAAAATTTAGAGGGCACCATCTATAAATTATCCACATTCATCGTGGATGAAATTATCAACTGCACGAAGAAAGGTGAAAGGATCCTTTTTGGAAATGTGATGTTGACCATCGTGTTTTCAGAGATTGGGGTACCGAACGTATCAAATAAATTTGTATGGGAGTACCCTGATGAAAACTCCACACCCACCAAAAGATTTGAGAAGTACGCTTGTGACACTATGACAACAATGCACAAGGCGCGCTTGGAGAAGTGGTACATGCACCTGAGGAATGCATTCAAGATAGAAAGGAGAATTCTCGAACAACTTCCAAAGTGGCCACCGGAGAGAGCGCAGAATTTGTTGTGTACTAGCATTACTGCCTGGGTAGATTTAAGTTGATAGATGACTCATGGAGCCCTTGGTGTAAGCTCCCCTTTGCCTTCACATATCAATACTTCTATGCCGGTGTAAACATGTTCAAGGAGTCCAAAAAGTTTAAGTTGGACCTTGGTGGCTTGGACAAAGACCACAAGGAATTGCGCAAAGGGTTGGTCTACCCTAGAAAGCATGTGTACATAGAGCGGTACGTGTCTCATGAAGTATAAATGACAAGGCCCATGACTCTGCCCATTGCAGGAGGATCCGCGACGTGCATTTTCATTCGCATAAGGCCCAAGTCAAAGAAGGGCACATACCTAGAGAATGAGGTATCTATACCTCAAGATCCAACTGGAAGGAAAAGGCCCATGCTCAAATGGGAGGAAAAATAACTAGAAAAGAAAATCCCAAGTGTGGTGGGGACACAGGAAATAGGTTCCCCGAGACAAGCACCAGAACCAACATGTACATGCATAAGAAAAAGGCCGTAATTAGGGAAAAGACTCCTGAACTAGAGGAACCATCAGATAAGGAGTCTTCAGAAGAAGAAACAGAGTCACCTACACTAGAATCTCCGGTTAGGAAAAAGTAGAAGGTAGAAGAGGGGACCACCTCGGAAGAATTTGGAAGTATGGATAAGTACATGGAAGAGAAGGATGGTAGTGAGGAAGAAATAAGTGGGGAAGAGAACCCTAGAAAGATCAAGGGCTACCTATTTTTAATATACATGATTCGGAGGAGGAAGGCGGAGAAGAAAATGGTTTCTTTTTGTGCGGTGCAAGGATAGCCAGGTAGGAGGAAGTGCCAGGGACATGAGAAAATATCGGGAGGCTAGTGCTTAGAAACAAGAGGTGCCAAGCTCGGCACAAGAACAAGCGACCAAGGTGGCAGTAGAAGAAGAGACAAGGAACATTGAGAACCTAGTGGAGGACAAGGTGGAGCGCAGTGTGGAGCTAGTTTTAAACAAGGATAAGGAGAGCACGGAAGAGGAATGCGGTAGTACTAGAGGCCCAATTTTGATTGTAAGTATTCCCAAGGGTATGCACATGAAAGGAAGGCATGAAAAGGGAGGGAGGTCAGAGATGGGTTATATTGATGACCCCAAGAAGGTGTTTCGTGTGTGGTTCCAGAGTACACTTCCAATGGAGGAGCTTGTATGCATGTCATCTTTCGAAAAGGAGGCTGCCTACCCATGGACACAGGAAGATGATATCTTGGGAAATTGAGTCCCACCTTGATGAGCCGGAGTTTTAGGTAAGCCAAGGGGAAATAGTAACATTTCCAGGACCAGGAGAAGATAACCAAGTGGTGGATACATAGTAGCTCTTAGATGAACAACTGAGCAACGCACTTAACAAAGTCTCTGTTGAGATAGAGGCTAGACTCTTTGTGTGGAATGATAGGATCAGAGATTTGGAAGGGGAACTTAAGGAGAAGGAAAAGGAGCTAGCAACATTAACCAAGGAAATGAGATAGGAAAAGTTAATTAGAACCCAAAGTGGAAATAGGAATTGAAGAATGAAAAGGCCAAGGTGAGAGTATTGTGTACAAGAAGGTAGAATCCATCAATGGGCCATACTATTGAAGCATCCAGACCTGACATCGCCCACACAGAAGTATGGATCTGCCTTGGGATGCCTAGAGGATTTGACAAGAGTGCTCACCATGGAAAGATAGCCACCAGCCTTGGAATCTACAAAGGAAGTGGTCACGTGCTTAGAGAGGGAAGATAAGTTGAAAATCGTAGCACTTGTCGCAGAGTATAGCAAGGTGTTTGCTGATGTAAGGGCTGCTTCCCGGACTACCGAGGGTATGTACTACAATTACATGGATAGAGACAAAGTGGCAGTGCACCCAAACTTGTCACTCATGAGGCTGACTTCAAGGAGTTCTAGGAGAAAAATAAGGAGAATAGGGCGGAACAAGACAAAATTCTTGCCGAGGTTGAGAAGAAATCAGAGGCCATTGAAACCTTATGGGTTTCAATCAAAAACTAGTTAAAGGAGCTATATCTGTGTATAACATGAAGAATGGACGTGTTGCAGAGTAAACAAGAGGGATGGAGAGTGTGGGAAAAGCTCGTAAAAATCTGCAAGGACTCTGTCAATATATAATTGTATTCGGGAGAGGATGTATCGTGCATGGGGATTGTAATTTTCTTTTTTGCAGCTTAGTTATATAAGTCCATTGCAATGATGACCGTAGTCCGCTTCTCTCGTGACACTGTAATGGCTCCATGGATGTAATGAGGTTACGTTATATATATATACATGAATATCAATGATTCTAATGCATACTTCTCTCCGATGAGTTTTCTTTCCTTTCATGCTAAGTATGGATGCTTGATCCCTCTTTTTGAAATGATGCACGTTATAGATTTTGTTAAGTACTCTACTTGAAATGACCTGCAAGGATCTAGAGGCTTTCTGAGCCCTATGGTTCTTGTATGTCATGAACCCATTTGAAGGTCTTTTTAAAACACGAATCATAGATGATCTTTCCCATTGAACTCACATAAAAGGGAGACTCGACACCCACGCGTGCCTGGGTGAGCTCCCAACTTTTTCACGGGTGATAGGCCAATGTGTATGGGGTTCCTTTTTTTTGTGTTAAGGCTAAAAATGAATACAAACCTAAACCGATGTGGTATAAAGAACACTAATATTTTGAGTATCCTCACGTAAAAGGTCATGGGAAAATCAATATATGAAGTGAAAAAAATTATTCAAGATTTACTAGATAGAGGAGATCAAAATTGATGCACAAGAACCCAATAAATAGTCCAATAATCAATTAGGAATCAATAAGGAGCATTTTCTATAACATAAACAAAAATAAATGAAGTGAGATCGAGGTCAATTCTCACAGGGGTAAAATTACCGACCATATTATTCCTCATACGCCCATCTATTCGATTATCTTATTGGTTATATCCATCCTATCCCCAACCATGTTGCTATTGTTGTAGAAAAATCACAACACCCTTGAATGGCCTAAAATGTGAGTGGGGCATCTAATGTGATTGTATAACATTATACCATCTCTCAAGTTGTGGGACTTGCGGACTTGAGATGGCCCTCTAGAGAAGGTTGGTTCCTTCTTCCTAAACTACTCCGCCATAAGCTACTCTAGGATAGGAAAACTATCTAATCCTAATCTAACCTTATAAGGATATAGGAAGAGAGAGGAATGCATAAAAACAGAGCCTACACTAAGCGGTGATACACCAGAAAAGGAAGTGGCTGATCACAAATCCAACTGCCTAAAATGGAGAGAGGTGAGCAATGGAGAGGATGAACAGATGCATCATAGACTAGATATGAAGTTCACATGGAACACCACTTCAAAACCCATTAAACACAACTCCCAGAACCTACAATAGACATTAGAGTATGCACAATATACCCTGCAATGATGAGAGGCAAGAAGAGACAATAAAATAAGCAAAGGATGGACAAGATGCATCATGAAACAATTTTTATTGCTCCATAAGTCACACAATACATCATCAATGGGAAAGAGGAAAGGAAATTCCATTACAGATCCAAGAGAGGAGGCTTAGACTCCACATTATACCCTAAGGAAGAAATAGAGAGGGCGACAGGAGAGAAAAGACGATAAACCCCTTAGAAAAATCCCCTCCTTTATAATATATAGGAAGAATAAGAGAGAAAGGAGGGAAGAATTTGAACCCTACTCCAACCACCCCTAGAAGAGCATTGAATCCACCTACCACAATGAAGAGTCTCATTGCAACACCCATGCCCCCATTGTTATCCCTTACTAGGAAAGAAAGAGGCCCATTCTTCATCATGGCGGTAGGTGGGAGACTTGACAACCTCAAAATGGCAAACTAAAACATAATGGTGGTGGGTGAGAAGACAACACCGAGAGCTCTCCAAAATTTCCTTTCCCTCTCAAAACTAAGTCCCCAGGTTGAAATATATGTCTATCTCTAGAAGATTAGGGTTGTGGGCTCATAATATTTAAAAGAGTCCATCTGTGTAAGACCCATGTGGTAGCTTCACATGTCATGAAGATTCAGCCCCTTCCTTTCACTCTTAAAGATGCACTTTGGATTGGCATGTGGTGGCTATTATAGGCTCCTCAATTTCCTCTCTATCCTTCTTGAGTCCCTCCTATTAGCAAAGAAACTATGCCCGACCCGAGACATGTGGAGGCTTTGCAATCATTTGGAAACTACCCCTATATTTTTCTTTTGAAGTTACACGGATGAGACATGTGGAGGCCTCCATAGGCTTTTGGACTTTTCAATGGCCAACCTTACCTTTTCGGACTCTGACCACGTGGTGGGTTGGTGCTCATTTGGGGACTACCTTTTAGGTCACACCTTTGAAGTTGTGCCAAAGAGACACGTGGCACCTTTGCAGCTTTGTTCTATTTCTTTATGTTTTGGCTAAGTCCCTTTTGTTTGGCGGGGCCATATGTCTGACCCTGGACACGTGGAGGATCAGCACACATTTGGGAACATGTAAAGTGTGCAAAAGAAACTCTTCTCTGAAAAAAACCTAAACTAACCTAAACTAACAAGAAGCAAAGGGAACTCAAACAAATCCTCGTGGATGACAGGAGAAGTAGCTTCCCTTTTTTTAAAAAGGGCAGCCATGCAAATTATTTGACACCAAATATGGCTACTTGTACGAGTGAAAAACTAAATATAAGCCTATCCTCCACCCAAATAATCAAGGTGTTGGTTGGAAGCAAGACAAATGCCTCTTTTAGTTGCTCTACATTTGGATTGAAGAGGCATTGCAGCTAATCCTTGGTAATTTGGAGCTCATCCTCATGCCTTGAAGTGGGCATGATTGGTTTTGGCTTCTCCCTTGGCTCCAATGAAGCCAAGTACCTGATTGGGCATAGTTTGATCCGATGGATCTGCCCATTATTCTAAATTTCAACTCCAAGAGTGGAGTCTTCTTGCATACCTTCTTGGGTGGATGGTGTGGGAGAGATGGGATCCTCATACTCTTTACCTTCCTTCTCCTGTGAAGAACATGGAAGATTCATATCTTCCAACCTTGGTTCCAGAGGGTTGTTATGAAGTGCAGGTTGTTGTCCTTGAATTCTCTCCTTCATGGCAAAGTAGGCTCATGTGCTTGGAAGGTGGATGATGGAGGAGAAAATGATGTGACCTCCCGGGCTCCTCTCCATCAAATCAATCCTCCATGTCAGACAGATAATCTACCTCCTTGTTGTCCTACTGCATGTGCTTGACCTCCTCCATGGTGTCCTCTTGATCTGAAAATTTCTCACCATGGCTCCCTTCATCCTCAAACATGAAGTTTGAAAGATCAAAATCTTCTTCAACATCAAATCTCGAAGGGGATGAAGTGAGAGGAAGAACTGAAGGTTCTTTTGTGGCCTACTATGCACCTGAAGCTTCTAGAACCGTATGGTCCTCCTTCGTCATGGGTTTATCAATCAAATCAGGACCTTGAAATGAAAGCAAAAAATCTTCAATAATGCTTTCTTAACTAAGTGGCCTCAACTCTTATTTGATCTCTCCCAATTTGCTCCTCTCGCAATGGGACTTGGAGCTGGTTATTCTTCCTCCTTACCTTGTTGTGTAGCTTGGAATAGATAAGCATCCTCTTCGCAGACAAAGTGCCATTATGGGCATTGCATCTAGAGTAGATAGATTGCTGATCTTCTCCTTTTTCTTCTTTATCTTCTGCTACAAACTTAGCCTCAGCCACCATTGTCTCTTCAAACTTGACCTCCTCTATTATCTTAACCATCAAGGGGATCTTTGTAAACCCAAATCGATGTAACCCAACTCTTCATATTTTCTATCATTTCTTATTTGTTGGGTTCCTTTTCTTTTTGTTCTCCTTGACTGGATTCTTGAGTCTATTCCCAACATGAACTTGGGAAAGCAAGAGGAGTGGTAGGTTGGGATTCAACCAATTGTGGTGGAGAGGGAAGTGGACTTTCTTGTTTGTTTGGAGGGAATGACTGCTTGGAAGGGAAAAGGGCAGAGGAATTGAGATGAGATGGAAGATTAGGAGATGGAGAAGGGAAAACAACATTTGGGGCAGCAAGTGAGGGGCTTGACTCTTGACCATGTTGAAATGATAGAGTTTGAGAAAGAGAAAATGAAGGATAAGGAGCTGGTGATTGACTTACCCATTGAAAAGGTTGTCTTGCACTTTGCTCATATGCCTCAATATCCTCAATCTATTGTGCAAGTTGAGGCAACATTTCAACCATGAAGTCAACCTTCTCCTGAGGGCTATAATGTCTTGGCATATGGCCGAACCATGGAAAAGGTTCCCTATATCCAATTCTAAATGCTTTCATCTAAGATGTGGCCCTTGATTATACCATGTGAACCTCCATTTGTAGAGTTTCCATGTACAAATTATCTTCTTCAGGTGTGGAATTACCTCTAAAATCAGCATATCCATGCTCTGTAACAACTATATAGTTTGGTAAATGACCAAACTAATTTGAATCTAGCTCACCTGGATATCCATAGTGTGTATTTTCATTGTGACACCTTTCTGGAGGGTTTTTGAAGTAACATGGAGATGGATCTGAATATCAATCTGCTGGAAGTGTGAATTTTAAGATGGAAATGAAGTCATGTTTGCACAACTTCATGGAATGGGAAAAAATGAAAGATATGGAAATAAAAATGGATGAAAATGGATGGGAAGAAGGTCTACAACTTCAGAGAGTGAGTCGTTGACTAGATGGAGTCGCTAGATGTGCTTTATATGTGCCTTAAAAAGCTGAATTTTAATAGGAGCACACCAACTTGCTAAGATGAAGTGGTAAGGTACTTTAGACCTATCCCATCAGTGTTCCAAAACTTTTTTAGCAAAGTCATAGCACCCCCAAATGTCCTTGGATCTGAGTTGGGCATTTGGTGTGATTACACAACAAGGGACCATCTCTCAAGCTATGGGACTTGCAGAATTGAGATGGACCTCCAAAGAAGGTTGGTTCCTTCTTCCTAAACTACCTGCCACAAGCTACTCTAGTGTAGGAAAAACCTATCTATCCTAATCTAACCATTCCAAGGATAGAGAGAGAGAGAGAGAGAGAGAGAGAGAGAGAGAGGGTGAAAGAGAGCCTACACTAAACGGTGATACAGAAAAGGAAGTGGTGAGATACTCTGTTGAGGGAGGATGAAACATGGGGAAAAGGAGATGAGGGAGGTTAGACAGAAGTGATACAAACCCAAATCAAAATCCACCATCAAAACTCCATGAAACATGACATATTACACCTGAAAATGTGAAATACATGCACAAGAAGCAAACATAAAATGGAGAGGCACAGAGAAACAACAAAACATGAGAAAGGGTTTAAGAACACCTCAAATAATGATTTTATTGCTCTATGAGGTTCACGGACCATTACATGGATGCTTAGGGGCACAAATACACTTTCCAATCATAGGAGAAGATTTACAACTCAAATGGAGTTAGAAATTTTTTTGACAGAGTTTCCCACATCCAGAATGTCTCTCTTCTCAAATGATAAGTGTTTACAATATATAGATGATGAAAACCAAAGAGAAAGAAGAGAAACTCGATTCTTCTCTTAAATCTCAACCACCAACCATCAATGCCCTGCAAATCCACCTATAATCTATCAATTCTAGTTCCCCATGTCTGTTTGGCATGTTGGAGAAGGAAAGATGGAAAATCTAGATCAGATCTGGGTAGTTGAAGCAATCGGATCCTTCATTAATGGCATGAAAGACATTTTCCTAATTTTCACCCATCAAAGCCTGCTAAAAATAATATTTTATGCTTCCATGGCATAGAGGAGGTCAAGATATTTCCAACGGTACCAAATTTGTTAAATTTTGAGCATTGGATTGAAAGATATGCCCATTTGAATATTTGAATCGAATCCGTACAAAAATGGCGAAAAACTAGTTTTGCAAAATGGATCCATGGGCCCAAAATTCACTTTGGTACATTTTGCAAAAAATGAAAAATTATAAAAATCTCCACAGCCTCGCAAGCCCATAACTTCACATTTTTACATTTTTTCCTCCCCTGTGCCTGACTGTGCCCACATTTTCCACTTTGGTGAAAAGTCTTCCCGTGCCCACCGACCCACTTTTGGCAAAAAAATCCTTCCAAGACCCTGCCTTCCTGCTTTGACTTGAAACATGGCCATGTGTTACTTTGTGGGCCTACTCTATAATTTTGTGTTTTGACTAAGCCTCTCTATTTGGTGGAGGTTTATGTTTGACCCAGTCCTTGTTTGGAAAATGGCGCATGTGTGCACATTTGGGACCCGCCTCCGATTTTCCTTTGAAGTTACGTGGATGAGACACGTGGAGGCTTTTGTTGATCCTTCGATACTTAGCTGATTCAGGCTTTCTCTATCCCATTTTGGGGAATCTGACCACATGGTGAGCCCACGCTCATTTGGGAACCCGCTCTTGGTTCTTCCTTTGAAATTGCACAGAGATGACACGTGGATAATTCCACTGGCTCTTCTATACTTAATTGATTTTGGGCTGGTTCAAATTTGGGCTCGACCATGTGGTAGGTTGGCGCTATTTCAGGGTCCTTCTTTGGGTTACACCTTTTGAAGTCACACCGATGAGACACATGGAGGCTTTCGTGGGTCTGTGACTTTTCAATGGCTGATGAGACCCCCCTTTAGATCCTGACTATGTGGTGGAGCTCGGCGCTTATTGAGACTACCCTTTGGGCTTGACCTTTAGAGATGCACCATTAGAGACATGTGGGCATTGTCCGCTAGCTCTACCCTATTTAGACTTTTCAAATGGCTGGTTTCCGCCTTTTGACATCTCCTTTTTGGGCCTGAGACACGTGGAAGCTCCGCGCTCATTTGGGGGACTGCCCTTGATCCTTCCTTTGAAGTTACACCGTTGAGACATGTGGGGCCTTCTGCCGACACTCTTACACTTAGCTGATTTAGGTGCACTTCCATTTGACTTCTATTAGGCCCTGGCTATATGGAGAGCTGGCACTAGTTTGAGTCTCTACCTTAGGCTCTCACTTTTAAAATTGTGTGAAGCTGACATGTGGTTCTTTCCATTCGTTTGGAATTTTCACACGGTGACTCTATCCCTTTTGACTTCTCCTTTTTAGGCCTGGGACACTGGAAGCTCTGCACACATTTGGGGTCTCCGTTTGGATGTTCCCTTTTGGAGTTACAAGCATGACACGTGGAGGCTCCCGTGAGTTTGTTTATACTTAACCGATTTGGGCCTCGAGTTGAATCGTATGTGAAGTTTGAAAACTTTGAGCCTTTCTACATTTTCCTCCTGTGATCCTTTGGCCTCCTTTTACATTGTTTAATAATTTTCCAACTCTACTCCTCGATTAGATGACTTTACCTATAACCTAAATGTTGGATTTGAAATGTGGGCTCGTAATACTGAGATGACCCTTTGATTATCTCCTGTGCAAGGTCATGTTTGATCAATTTCCTGGGGGCAAAATTGGGATAACAATTTGGCAACTCACGGGGACATCACCAATTGTTAGATGAAATGATCAGTGGCCTTGAAGTATCCATTGAGCATGGAGTATGCCTAGTAAACACAAATCGATCCACGAATGGATTGGGTGCACATAAGCAACAAAATACCACAACACACACTATGCACAAAACTAAAAATCATACATGCTCCAAGTGGAACATGTAGAGTGTGCAAAAGCACTTATTCTGTTGAAAACAAACCTAAACTAACCTAAACTAACCAAAAGCAAAGGGAAATCAAACATATCCCTACTGATAGGATAGGAGAAGTAGCTTCCTTTCTCAAAAAGGTAGCCATGAAAATGATTTGACATCGAATATGACTTCTTGTATGAGTGAAAAACTGACTATGTTTCGATCCTCCACCCAAATCATTCAAGGTGTCAACTTGAAGAAAGACAAATGCCTCTTTTAGTTGCTCTGCATTTGGATTGAAGAGGCATTGCAACTGATCCTTGGTACTTTGGAGCTCATCCTCATGCCCTAAAGTGGGCATGACTAGTTTTGGCTTCTCCTTGGCTCCAATGAAGCCAAGTACACGATTGGGTCACGATCTGTCCAATGGATGTGCCCATTGTTATGAATTTCAACTCCAAGAGTGGAGTCTTCTTGCAGACCTTCTTGGATGGATGGTGTGGGAGAGATGGGATCCTCTTGTACTCTTTTCCTTCCTTCTCCTATGAAGAACATGGAAGATTCATATCTTCCAACCTTGGTTCCAGAGGGTTGTTATGAAGTGCAAGTTGTTGTCCTTGAATGCTCTCCTTCATGGCAGTAGGCTCATGTGCTTGGAAGGTGGATGATGGAGGAGAAAATGATGTGATCTCCATAGGCTCCTCTCCATCAAAGCAATCCTCCAAGTCAGATAGATAATCTACCTCCTTGTTGTCCTGCTGCATGTGCTTGACCTCCTCCATGGTGTCCTCCTGATCTACGAAACTTGCTCACCATGGCTCCCTTCATCCTCAAACATGAATTTTTAAAGATAAAAATATTCTTCAACATTAAAGCTTAAAGGGGATGAAGTGGGAGGAAGAACTAAAGGTTCTTCTATGGCCTGCTCTACACTTGAAGCTTCTAGAACCATATGGTCCTCCTCTGTCATGGGTTCATCAATCAAATCAGGCCCTTCAAATGAAAGAAAAAAATATTCAATAATGCTTTCTTCACTAAGTGGCCTCAACTCTTGATTTGATCTCTCCCAGTTGCTCCTCTTCAATGGGACTTGGAGCTAGTTGTTCTTCCTCCTTAACTGGTTGTGCAGCTTGGATTAGATCAAGCATCCTCTTCAAACAAAGTGCCATTATGGACACTACATTCAGAGAAAAAATTGCTGATCTTCTCCTTCTCCTTCTTTTCTTCTTTTGCTATAAACTCAGCCTCAGCCACCACTGGCTCTTCAACCTTGACCTCCTTTGTTGGCTTAACCATCAAGGGGATCTTTGTAAACCCAAATATGACATCCCAACTCTTTAGATTTTCTATCATTTCTTCTCTGTTGGGTTCCTCTTCTTGTTGTTCTCCTTGACTTGATTCTTGAGTCTCTTCAACATGGAACTTGGGAAAAGAGGAGTGTTAGGTTGGGATTCAACCAGTTTTGATATTGTTTTTTGTGGTGGAGAGGGAAGTGGAACTTCTTGTTTGTTTGGAGGGAATGAATGCTTGGAAGGGAAAAGGGAAGAGGAATTGAGGTGAGATGGAAGATTAGGAGATGGAGAAGGGAAAACAACATTTGGGAAAACAAGTGAGGGGCTTGACTCTTGACCATGTTGAAATGATAGATTTTGAGAAATAAAAAATGAAGGATAATGAGTTGGTGACTGACTTACCCATTGACAAGGTTGTCTTACACTTTGCTCATATGCCTCAATATCCTCAATCCATTGTGCAAGTTGAGGCAACATTTCAACCATGAAGTCAACCTTCTCTTGAGGGTTGTAATGTCTTGGCATAGGGCTGAACCATGGAAAAGGTGACCTATATCAATTCTGAATGCTTTCATCTGAGATGTGGCCCTTGATTGTACCATGTGAACCTCCATTCTGAAGTTTCCATGTACAAATTATCTTCTTCAGGTGTGGAACTACCTCTAAAATCAGTATATCCATGCTCTTGATAAGCAACCGTATAGTTTGGTAAATGACCAAACTAATTTGAATCTGCTCATATGGATATCCATAGTTCTGATTTTCATTATGAAACCTTTGGAGGTGTCAAGAAATAACATTGGAGATGGATCTCGAATATCAATCTTGTTGGAAGTGAGAATTCCAAGATGGAAATGAAGTCATGATTGCACAACTTCATGGAATGGGAAAAAATGAAAGATATGGAAAGAAAAATGGATGAAAATGGATGGGAAGAAGGTATGCAACTTTAGAGAGTGAGTTGTTGACTAGATGGAGTCGCCAGATTAGCTTTTCATGTGCCTCAAAAGGATGAATCTTAACAGGAACACACCAACTTGCTAAGATGAAGTGGTAAGGTACTTTAGATCTATCCGACCACGATGGCTTAAGGCGTGAAAGACAAAACTATTGTAGCAAAAAGTCTCAACACCCTCGAATGTCCTTGGATCTAAGTGGGGCATTCGGTGTGATTGCACAACATGGGACCATCTCTCAAGTTATGGGACTTGTAGACTTGAGATGGACCTCCAGAGAAGGTTGGTTCCTGCTTCCTAAACTACCTGCCACAAGCTACTCTAGTGCAGGAAAAACCTATCTATCCTAATCTAACCATTACAAGGAGATAGGGAGGAGAGAGAGAGAGAGGGTGAAAGAGAGCCCACACTAAAATGGTGATACACTAGAAAAGGAAGTGGTGAGATACTTTCTTTGAGGGAGGATGAAACATGAAAAAAGGAGATGAGGAGGTTAGACAGAAGTGACACAGACCCAAATCCAAATCCACCATTGAAACTCCATGAAACATGACATCTTACACCTGCAAATGTGAAATACATGCACAAGAAGAAAACACAAAATGGAGAGGCACAGAGAAACAACAAAACATGAGAAAGGGTTGAAGAACACCACAAAAACATGATTTTATTGCTCTATGAGGTGCACAGACCATTACATGGATGCTTAGAGGCACAAATACACTTTCTAGGTGTAGGAGAAGGCTTACATCTCAAATGAATCTGGGAAAAAATTTGACAGAGTTTCCCCACATCCCTAGAATGTCTCTCTTCTCAAATGAGAAGTGTTTACAATATATAGACGATGAAAACTAGAGAGAAAGAAGAGAAAATTGATTATGCTCTTAAAGCTCAACCACCAACCATCAATTCCCTACAAATCCACCTACAATCTATCAATTCTAGTTCCCCATGTCTGTTTGGCATGTTGGAGAAGGAAAGATGGCAAATCTAGATCAGATCTATGGGTAGTTGAAGCAATTAGATCCTTCATTAATGGCATGAAAGATGTTTTCCTAATTTTCACCCATCAAATCCTGCTGAAAATAATATTTTATGCTTTCATGGCATAGAGGAGGTTGAGATCTTTCCAACGGTACCAAATTTGTTGAATTTTGAGCATTGGATCGAAAGATATGCCCATTTGAATATTTGAATCGAATCCATACAAAAATGGCGAAAAACTAGTTTTGCAAAATAGATCCACGGGCCCGAAATTCACTTTGGCACCTTTTACAAAAAAATGCAAAATTATAAAAATATCCCTCAGCCTCACAAGTCCGCAACTTCACATTTTGCATTTTGCATACCCAGGCTCGCCGACCCGCATTTTCACTTTGGCAAAAGTCTTCCCAGCCCGCCAAATCCCACTTTTGGCAAAAAAATCCTTCCAAGGCTTGCCTCCCCACATGTAATTTAGGTTGGACATGTGGCTTCTATGGGCATTAGTTGAGGTGTGCCTTAATTTTATACTTTACGCATTTTTAAACAATTACCAAAAATTCAAACCCTTAGCACGGTGACTCGCCTTCCCGCTTTGACTTAAAACATGGCCATGAGTCCCTTTGTGGGCATGCTCTGTAATTTTGTGTTTTGACTAATCCCCTTTGTTTGGTGGAGGTTTTATGTCTGACCCGGGACACGTGGAGGCTCAGCACACATTTGGGACCTGCCTCCAGATTTTCCCTTTGAAGTTGCACGGATGAGACACGTGGAGGCTTCCGCTGATCCTTCGATACTTAGCCGATTTGGGCCTGCTTTGCCCCATTTTTGACTCTGACCACGTGGCAAGCCCGCACTCATTTGGGAACCTGCTCTTGGTTCTTCCTTTGAAATTGCACCGAGATGACACGTGGATAATTCTACTGGCTCTTCTATACTTAACCGATTTGGGGCCGGTTCAACTTTTGGGCTCGACCAGTGGTGGGTTCAGCACTAGTTCGTAATTGGGCTGCACCTTTTGAAGTCGTATGGATGAGACATGTGGAAGCTTCCATGGGTCTATGACTTTTTAATGGTGAAGAAACCCTCTTTAGATCCCAACTATGTGGCACATGGAATGACACTTATTGGGGACTATTTTTTGGGCTTGACCTTTAGAGATGCACCATTGAGGCATGTGGCACCGTCCGCCTGGCTCTGTCTTATTTATAATTTTCAACGTCCGGTTTCCCCTTTGACTTCTCCTTTTTGGGCTTGGGAGACATGGAAGCTTCGCACTCATTTGGGGGACCTCCCTTGATCCTTCCTTTGAAGTTGTGCCATTGAGACACGTGGGGGCTTCCGCCAACACTCTTATACTTAGCCGATTTGGGCCCACTTCCATTTGAATTTTGTTGGACCCTGATTATGTGGAGAGATGGTGCTAGTTTGAGTCTCCACCTTGGGTTCTCACTATTAAAATTACACCAAGTTGACATGTGGCTCTTTCCATTCGTTTGGACTTTTCAACGGCTGAATCTGTCCCTTTTGACTTCTCCTTTTCGAGATTGAGACACGTGGAAGCTCCACACACATTTGGGGTCTCTGTTTTGATGTGCCCTTTTGGAATTATGCCAAGCTGACACGTGGAGGCTCCCGTGAGTTTGTTTATACTCAACTGATTTGGGCCTCAAGTTGAATTGTATGTGAAGTCCGAAAACTTTGAGCCTTTCCCCATTTTCCTCCTGTGAGCCTTTGGCCTCCTTTGACATTGTTTGATCCTTCGCCGATCCTACTCCTCCATTGTCGACTCCCACCTGTAACCTAACTATTGGATTTTAAATGTGGGCTCACAATACTAAGGTGACCCTTTGATTATCTCATGTGCAAAGTCATGTTTGATCAATCTTTCCTGGGGGTAAAAGTGGAATAACAACTACCATCAGAGTATAATGTACCATAACATTGTGATGCACTCGCCTTGTTGTTCCATGACCTCTTTTTCTACTCCTTGAGATAGTCATATCAATCTTTCAGAACAACTTGAGATGACAACCATCAATATTTCTATCTTGGATATTCTCAAGATATATAATTTTCATAAAGACATCCTCAATAAGACCGTCTAGGAGTCAAGAGTTCCCACGGAAATTGATGCTTCATGCTTCCAATTCTAGGTTTCAATGATTACCACATTTGACCAAATTATATTTATCTAAACTAAGATTCCAATGGATAGTTATACACATAATCTCCCTTATACATAGAAGTGATCATTACCCGTAAAAAATTTAAAAGGGTGCTTGTGGATAATGGATCCTGGTCTAAACATATGTACTTTAAATCTTGTTAAACAATTGGGATATACAGATACTAAGATGGAGCCTAATGTGATCATCATTAAGCCTTATGATAATGTGGATTGGTAGTAGGAAAGAAGATCACTTTACCTATGGAAGTTGGGCCTATCACACATGACACTAGATTATTTATCATTGAATTGGATCTACCCTATAACATTCTCCTTGATCGCCCATGGATTCATTCCATGAAGATTATTCCCTCCACATTTCATCAATGTATAAAACTATTTTATCAAGGACAAGGGCTCATAACTCTTAGTGAACTGTAACCCCTCTCCCATTATAAAGTGTTGGTTGGCCACTATCAAAAAATCCTATGAATGTCCTTCTAAAGAATTGTATGTTGAAATTGATTCAAAAGCCCTTGTCTTTTTGTCAATCCTAATACACTTCAACCTCATATAGTTGATGCTTCTACCTCTACATTCCCTTTTTCCATATGGGAATATAAATTTTAAATCCTTAACAATGGTTGTGGAGAGTATGACCTCTAGTAGACTCTCCTTGTTTATAATATTCCTATATCGCAAAAACATATGGCAGGCCCAAATTTTAGTTGTAGAGAAATTAGAAGCCTTACATTCTCAAAAAATTCATCCTAGGTGGTCTCTTGGAAGATGAACATCTAAATAGTACATACATCCAAGTCAATTGATGATAAAATGGGCTCCTCGCTATCAATCCTTAAAATATATTATGCCTAACAAGATGATGCATATCATGGGATATAAAGGTTATGGGTGTAGATTACATGAAAATGGAGTTCAGGAACCTCTCCCTGGAACATGAAAAGATAAATAAATATAATTTTGTTGTTGAGTCTTATGGGGCACTACCTATAGAATTTGATGCCAACTCTTTTGAATATGAAAGATAACGCTTTTATTACGACATGAGCCGATTCCCTTGTAGTATATAAGAAGTCCTTGCCTCCATAAACCTATTTTTTGATACTTCCATTTTAACCCTATCCCCCTCCACCACTACACTAGATCTTATACACCCATCCCTTATTGATTGGGACCAACAACGACACATATCGATCAATTTATTTCAGAATGAGGAAGAAATTGTAGATTTCATGGGGCTATGTGATGAAATTACTATTGGGAATCATAAGAAGGGATTTTCCATTAACCTCGACACGTATGCATAATTTGAGGAGGAGGAAGAGTTATATGGTTAGAAAAAATAAAAAATTCCACAATATCTTCCAAAATTCCAAAAATATAAAATCCAAGTCCCATAGTGAAAACCTCTTTGCACAAACATTATGAAAAATCAAAAATGGATTATATAAGTGATCATTCTATTAGTGAAACTCTCATTGAGATGTCAACAGAGAAAGAAACTCAATCTCCATCCCAAACTTACATGTATGGAAGATGGTTTCACATTATTGGTTTAATAAACTATTTATGTTAACATCGACAAAAAGGAAAACCTAAGATTGTCAAGTTGGGAGCTTCCCTTACTCCACAACAAGGAAAACATTTACTATGCTTCTAAGATAGTTTGATGATGTGTTTTCTTTGTCTTATGAGGACATGTAAGGCTTATATACTTCCTTGGTTTTGTGAAATCTAGTTTATGAATTAGATAATCCCATAAAACAAAAACTGTGTAAGATGCATCCACATGTAGCTCTCTTGGTCATAGAAGAGTTGGAGAAATTATTATAAGTAGGATTTATTCAACCTATTGATTATTTAGAGTGGATCTATAATATCGGGAGTGTTCACAATAAACCATTTAGAATAAGGATTTGCATAGACTTTAGGGATATTAATAAGACATTTTCTAAAGACAATTTTCACTTCTCAATATTGTTGCAATTGTCAATTCTCCTGCAAGCCATAAAATGTTATCCCTTATGGATGGATTTTTCAGATATAATCAAATTACAATAGCTAAAGAGGACCAACATAAGACTGAATTTACTACTCCTTAGGTAACCTTTTATTATTAGGATATGAAGTTTGGCCTTAATAATGTAGGAGCCCCATATCAGCTCCATAATTTTCATATTTCTTGATATGTTGCATGATACATTAGATGATTACATGGATGATATCCTCAACAAGTATAAAACAAGAGTAGAAAACTCAAAAATCCTTCATCATATTTTAGAGCGGTTTTGAGAATATAAAGTTAGGTTAAATCCAAAGAAGTGTGTATTCGGTGTTATTTAGAGAAAATTGTTGATATTAATTAATTCTAGAAGAGGAATTGAAGTAGATTTGGCTAAGGTTAAAAATTTTACCGACATGCCTCCTCCTAAGAACCTTAAGTATCTTCTCAACTTGTAAAGAAATATCCAAGCCATTCATAGATTCATTTCTAAACTTACTAATAAGTGTCATTCCTTCACCCATTTCCTTAAAAAGGACGTTGATTTCTAATGGGTTCCATAATGCAAATAGGCCTTTGTACAATTAAAGAAATACTTGGCCAATCCACCTCTTTTTATACCACCTACCCTGTGTGAACCCTTTTTGTACATTTTATCTACCTTATTTGTTATAGGCATACTCTTAAGTACGGTATGATTCCTAACATAGAGAAATCCATATATTATCTTAGCCACACCCTAATATCTTATTAGTTGAATTACCCATAGATTGAGAAGGTGTTCTTAATTGTCATCTTGATCTCCAAAACTTCATCATTACCTACTTAATAAAAAAACCAAACTTATATCCAAAGTTGACCCACTTAAATACATCTTATCTAAACCTGATCTTACCGAGAGGATGGACAACTAGATCATACTAATTAGAAAATTTGACATTCAAGATGCAAATCGTAAAGCAAGTAAAGGGTTAAGTCTTAGCATATCATCTTGCAGAATCTCCCAAGTTACTAGGCATAAAACCACGAAGTCCTGACTTACCGATGCTTTTATCTTATTAGTCGAATAATATACCACATAGAAGATCTACATTGATGGGTCCTTTAATTTTCATAGTTCGGTGAGGGTGTTATCCTAATTACCCCTACAAGAGATATTATTCCAAGATCTTTCAGATTGGTTTCCCTTGTACAATTTTAGTATTGTTGAAATGAAGCACTTAATGTTGGACTCAAAATTTCCATCAAATAAAACATTACACAAGTTTAAATTCTCGGTGATTCTGAAATAATTATTAAATAATTTAATGATGATTATAATGTAAAATATTATAATACTATCACTTATAAGCTCATGGTTTAAAGTATTAAAGAATATTTCATCTAAATATTCTTTCAAAGAAATTCCAAGAGTTCAAAATAATTTTGTGGATGCCATGGCTAGAATAGGTTCACTCATAGGCCTACCAAAGGATTACAAAGAAGTTTGTTTCCTTATAGAAACTATAATAGTCTCTACTTATGACATGCCCAGAATCGTGTTTGGTATGTGAAGTTATTGGTCCCTCTTCCCCTTGGTACGTAGACAAATATGATTATACACACGTGTTTGGCATTATTTCTAGATGTTTTCATTTATTTCAAGTTTCGCATTGATGTCAAAGTGTGTCAATATGGTTTAGATGTCTACGTGATGTGTCATCCTTGAGTTAATTTGAAGGTTGATTGGTAGTTTTCTAATTTGGTCAAGTTCTTTATGATGTGTTAGCATGGTCTATGACATGGTGCAAAAGGGTTCATTTTAAGACCCCCTCACGAAAACATTTTATAGAATGGGTGGAGAATCTCGAAATGGACTTTCAAAACAATGGCGAATCTCTAAAAAGTGATTCACGAGAAAAGGATAATTTTTAGGTTGTTTTTTTATGGTTTCGTATGGCTGGATGGGTATTAGATGGCTGTGTTGGAGGGTTATCAGTTGATCTGGGTTGGATAGACGTCTATCATCTCTCATCCAACCTTAGTTGGATGACCGTCCATTGTCTGTCATCTAACCTGGGTTAGATGAAAGATAATAGATGTCCATCCCACCTAGATCAACCGATAATCATCCAACATAGTTGTCAACATCCATCTAACCATACAAAACCATCGTAAAAAACACCCTACAAATTATCCTTTTCGTGAATTGCTTTTTTAGAGATTCACCATTGTTTCAAAAGTAACTTCGGTTGGACAGATGTCCATTGTCTTTCTACCAACCTAGGTTGGACGGTTATCCTTTTTTTTCCATCCAACTTGGGTTGGATGGCCGTCTCATTGTCCTGTCGTCTAACTTGGGATGTGTTGTTCATTTTTGCCTTTTAGGCAAAAAATGGATAACAGGGTCTAGGAAAAAATGGTCAAAGTTGGTTTATAAAGTTTTGGGTGTTTTACTATACCCCCATGAGGCCTTGGAAGTGAGGAGATCTAAAGAATTCCATTATGTTGAGAAAGAAGGTTGAATGCATGAAAAATGGTCCACATGAGCAGATCTCACCGAGCTAATGAAATATGAGTGAAATCGAGCTCCATTATAGCTCGTACAAGTTGAAAGTGTGGGAAGACCTATTAAAAGACTCGATGCATTGAGTTGAAGAAAGTTTGGGATTGGTTGGAAGACATTAGAAGTCAAGCTTGAGGTATGGCTTAGACGTGCCAAGGCATAAAACTGATAAACTATTAACTCGGTTCGATTAGGTAACTAGCTCAGTGATTTCAACCAAACACAAGGTTGTCTCAAGCCGTCAAAACATGCAACGTTCGGTGTTACTGAGCTTACCGAGTCATAAGGTAAGGCCAACTCAACCACTTAGGATAAGTTATCATTCCAACATGCTCATTAACTTGTCGAGGCTTAGTAAATGAAACATAGCTGGATGAGAGCTTTGCATTACAGTAATCCAAAAATTTTAGGGAGGAGCCCATGGACTAAGCTAGATAACAAGACCGTACAGAAGGAGTTTATTGTGAGACTTGGTAAATGGAGAGGTCGACCTCATTCAAAGTGATCTCATGGGAACATAATGAGGTGGGTCAATTTTGAATCTTGCATGGAGACGTTAGGCTAGATCAGAGCAACTACGTGACTCGAAGAAGAGTTGAAGGAAGCCATGAACATGAATAGCTCCAGAAAAAAATGGTGACAACTCATATTGAATATTGATCATGAGGTTAGCACGAGAGGCCTAATTCGAGGCACTGGAAAATATCTCGTGAGTCAGCCCAATAGGTCAGGAAAAATTCAAGGTGCATGTGAAGGGCGCGTAACTTGAGATAAAAAAATTTACCGTGTCATGAAGGTGTTCTACCTACTCAGCATTGTGAGGGATACAGATCCCTGGAGAATCGAGGCACACAAGGATAAATTAGTAAAAAGGTGAGCTCACTCGGCATTGGAAAAAGATGAGATGTCTATGAGAATCAATGAGGTGAGTTTGTAGGGATGACACAAGTTTGTAAGATCGAGTAACTCATTGAATCAAGCTAGAGGATAATATGTAAGAGAGAGCCCGAGATGGCTTGGAATCAAGCTTTGGTTGGTATTCACAACATGTAGTTTAGTTTTTAGATGAACTCGACATGGAATCAATTCAATCGAGTCGTCCCCAATTTTCAAGGTGAATCATTTCTCTCAAAACCGGGAAGGTCTCGAATAAGGTCACTCGGTCCTCGGAGCAATCATTCAGGCCAATATAATGGATAACTCGGTGGGCCGAGTTGATTATCAGAGCTCAACAAGCCAAGGTAAAAATTGTAGAGATATGACGAGATTGTCTCAACATAACAAAATGTGGGAGAACTTGGAGCATAGCGATTTTAGTTGGAAAACTATGTGAGTTACTCGGTGCTGAGCTAATTCAAAGGTTCAATCCTCTAAGAGATGTCTGCAATATTGAGTTGGGTTCAGAGGGAAACAATTGTTGTTGGTTCAGTGTGGCATGTTGAATGTGGCTCGTTTGACATAATAGGTGAGGAGGATGATGTTTTCAACTCATGAGCCATGGTATTTGGGAATTCATTCAATGAGTAACTCACATGAGTAAACTTAGATTTAAGTCAAAGGATAATCTTGCGAGATTGAGATCAGGCCATGCACGAAGACTGTGGATCGGTGAGCCTTCTAACAATGGGCTTGGAAGTGGAAAACCTTGTTACATCGGAGATGGGGCTAATCATTTTCGGATTAATCGTTGAGGCCGTGGTGATAACGAGGGAATGCATATAAGGATTTGGTAGAACTCGGGATGGCTTATGGAGTCAGAGAACCGAAGTTGCATAGAGTGGTAGGCATGGAATCGAATCATGGAAGATTCTCAGCTAGGGAGTTTTGAAAATCCAAATTTTCATGGAAAGGCACGAAAAGTGAGGAGTTTTGAGCTCAAGCAGAGAAGATAAAATTGTAGAGGCGCTCCACTAAGCGGCGAGCTCATGGAGATTGCACAGTTGGGACCAGATCGTATAAAATGATGTCAGGATTATTGGATGGCCGAGTTGAGGATGAAGAACAGTGAGCCAATATTAACACCAGTGAAAATGCATCCGAGTTGCTATTAATGGCTTTAGGGTAGTTTTTCCAAAAGGATAAAACAATGAATATATCGAAATGGTGATCGATCTGCAAGAGTTATTTCAGAGTTCATTTCGGACATATCCTTTCAAGATTTCAGTGATCTATAATTCGGAATTCACCCCACGAGTTGGAAATTTTTTTTCTCAAAGAGTCTGAAGCCTGAAATCCTGAAACTCTGAAAATTCAGATTTTTAGATTTTTGGCATTTGGAGGTGTTTGATTTCGGGTTTCAGTGTTAATTTGTTTTGAGATTTGACCATTTCAGAACTTGGATGAGCGCGATTTCAGAACTCGTGTTAGGGTTAAAACACATTGAGATTTTAGACATGCGAGCTCGCTGAAGATGTGGTGTATATGCCACATAGCTTGGTCAGTGTTAAGGTGCCCATCGATTCATTCGACAAGGAGTTTTAGGGAAGTCCAAGGTGGTGTGTATGAGGTGCTTTTGAGGTGTCAATAAAAATTTCTTGGTCAACACAACATGGCATGTCACCCAAAACACTATGCAGATAGGTTGCGTTGTAAGCCACGTGGACATCATGTAACGCATGGGTTTCGAGACTTATTTGGTGCAGTTGGGACGTTTCCATTTATGTCAGTGATGTGTCAAGAGTATGAAGTAGCCAGCCAAGCCACTAGACAGGGGAGGTTTAAATAATTAGAATAAAGATGTGGATGTATTTGATTTAATGCAAAACAAGCTATTGTCATGCTCGAGGATGTCAACACGTAGATTGAGTAATTTGAAGGTAATGGAAAATGAAATACACCCAATGCATGTAATTCAGCACGCAGAGGATCTTGTTAGAGCTATATTTATTGACCAATGTAAAACGTGGTGAGAACAAGTTGAAACATGAGAAAGGTTAACAAAGGAACTTGCCAAAATATAAAATCCAACTTGGAAAGCTGAGTTAGTTGATGAAAATGGTGAGACTGACCAAGCCGTGCAAGGCTTGATCCACCAAGTTATATGTGGAAAGGGTCAACGTGTATAAGGACACAATGCAAATTTAGAAGAGCCTATTAAGGCGGGCTTGTCACATCAAGGTTGGGGTAATAAGCTATGAGCTCAGTTGATTGGCCTAACATGGAAAATTATGTAAGGAGAGTCGATGTGAGGTAAGAACAAGTTGAACTCCACCATGCAAGCTAGGAAATAAACAGGGACCTGATGAGCCATTTTCGGAACTACCCAAGTTGGGAAAAGAAATAACTTTTGAATCAATTTTGGAGTTCACCGAGCTATCAAAGCATTGAATTTGCTAAGTTGGTGTGTGGGAGACCCTAAAAATGATTTTTCCTCAACAAGCCATAACTTTCTCCCCGGTTGCCTATTTTTCACAAAATTACTGAGTCCTTGGAATTGGTAGAACAAGAACTACGTGATGGAATCACCAGAAGGTGAATTTTTGGAAGTTATGCTTTCCAAAATTGAAAGTTTTCATTGTTACGTGAGTGGTTCCTCGAAAGGTGTAAGTGTAATAAATGGGTAAACATGGCCAACAACAATGATTAATTATTTCCTACATTCTAGCCTAGATTCTAGGGTTTACTCCTTCTTTCTCTCAACAACTTAGAATTTTCTATAAATGTAAATGGGGTGCTTATTTCAAAGAAGTTAGACACTACCCAGATTCCCCTCTCTTCACAAGTTAAACTCTGTGAATTTGTAGGCTAAAATCCTTTCTTCTCAAAATTGTAATGGAAGCCTATGCCTTTTCCCTCCTATAATGATGCACTGTGCAAGTGTTTTAAGTAATGAAAATTATGTTTTGTGATTAGTTATATGTCCTTACATGATTTTTCGCTTCTATTTTCCTCTCTCATGTTTGTAGGTGAACTGTGCAACCAAGGTTTCTTTTGTAAGTTTTGGAGGTCATTTTGCTTATCAAGGAGTGAAGTATTGTATGTAAATTGGTTTTGTAATGCATGTTAATTATTCCTCAAGATCATCTCTCTTCATCTACAAGACAAATTTTTTTCTAGAAAAACCCTTTCTTGGTGCATCACCACTTCCCTAATCCCTTGAAATGTTAGCATAGACCTAGTTAGTCATCTTTCTTGCATTAGGAGTAGTGTAGTACTTAGTTTAGGAAAAGGAAGTTGGCCATCTTTGGAGGTTCACCTTGAGCCCAAGTCCCACAACTTGAGAGGTGATCTCATGTTACCCAATCACACCAAATTTTGTGTTCACCTTCAGGCCATTCGAGGAGTGCAATGATTTGGTGATAACATGATGGATGGCCCTCCATTTTATTCTGTCCAACCTAGGTTGGAAGGCCAACAATGGATGACCATCCAACCCAGGTTGGATGACAGACAATGGACGGTTGTCCATCCCAAGTTGGATGGATAGCCACTCTTTTTAGAAATTTATATTAAATGGGTGTCCATTTATGTTGGATGGTCTACCAAATGAGACGATGGAAAAAATATTTCACACACGTCCCCTAACGCTTTCCTCAAACTTCTCAACCAATTATTCGTCTCAAGTGTCCCTTAAACCATTCGAGATCTCTATCTATACCCATATTAGGTTCATTTCTTCACTTTTCCACAAACTTTTCTAGTGCTCGACCTCTCCAATATCCTACTAAACTTACGTGTTCCTTTCTTTCCTCCCTAATTTGCAAATTTTAACTATGGCCAACACCACAATTACTCCTGCACCTAAATTCCAATACAAAAATCTCATGTTCCCACAGATTGCAACACTAATAAAACTAAAAGACACACCAAAGGAATGGATGTAAAAACACAATTTATGGGGCTTGTCAACGTTCCTTAATTCAAAACTCATACTTATGTCCTTGATTACGTGCTCGACTCTTATAACTAGAAATAGTGACAGTTTTCCATTCACCTCATGGATCATATAGTTTCTTTCACAATGGAGCCCACATACGTCCATCGTTTAATTGGCTTACCATTCCAAAACCAGCCACCTGTGACTACAAAGGTGGTCCTTATAGATGAAGACAAAAAAATTGGAGTCTCATTACAATGTGTAGGTTGATGGTAAGTTAAATATTATTTTCAATTGTTTGTTTTCTTAATATTACTTGACTGCCCAAACATCTAACATTTCTTGTATGTTTTTGCATCTCCATGTTAATCATTCAAAAATATTCTTTGTTATATAAGGTATTAAAAACAAATTATTTCTTCTAGTTGTATCACTTATTCAAAGCCGGGATTGTGTTACAGGGTAGATCTGCATACATTCCATTTTGGGAAGATCAATATATATTACGGACACTAGCAGGGTAACATTTTGATTGATTCACATATTTGTCTAATCGAATAAAAATAGATGTCACCCACTCCTGTAGTATGAATACATATGATAAATCCAAGATTGTATTCTCTTATGCCAATTATTTACTTTCTTTCTATCATGAAGCTTTCCACCAATTGCAGCACAGACAAATTCCAACTGCAATTAATGACAAAATGATTGGTCTCCCTCTTGAAGAACAACATGTAACAGTTACTTTTAAATTTTACACATTTTAATGATTTCACATTAATTACTTTTGAATTAAATAATAATTATAATATTATCTTTTCATGGAGATTAATTATGGCTACAATATCTCATAAGGAGGCTATTGCCCGAGGTAAAGCCCCTTGAGACTTCTCTACATATTCTAACATGGATTCAATAGAATCAACATCAAATGTGAGTTCCTCGTCAAAAATAACCTAGGGCATCGATAGGTCCATCAAAACTACCTTTTATACCATCACATTTCTCTACAGGTATAAACTTTATTGTTTATATAATTAAATAATTTAACATAATAGAGTCTAGTAGGAAACACAATCAAGTTATGTTATGTATGTATTACAATATTATAATATTTCTACATTTATTGTTTTGAAAGTTCTAAGTTTGACAATCAAGATCAAACTCATTCTCAAGTGTCAAGATTGAATCGTCACATCTCGGTCTCGAAAGCATGCAAGGTAATGTAAAATATTTAGCATTTTTTGTTTAGTTGCAAATATTTTCTTTTGTATTTACAAGGCCCAAGGGTATAATGATTATTTTTCTAGTAATGTGTAGTTTTCTTCTTGCACTTAATAGACCTTCTCAGCATATTCCAAGAAGGCCACCAATACCACCGACACGTACAATCCAAACAATAAGAAAATTTTCAAGCAAGAATATAAGGTTTCCTATAGACTCTACAAGAATAGTACATCTTGCAACCTTAGAATTTCGTGGATTGTCAATAGGTGGTGTCTTGATCAACGATAACCCACATTTTGAACAACATTGACCTTGACGATGAGTTTTTGGGCTTCAATAGTGGCGATGTAGATAAGGGTAACTATTTTTACATACATGATATGATTCAATCTTCTTCACCTCATCAACCACAACCACAACAATATGTGCATCAAATAGTGGAATATCCTCCTCCTCCAAGTGAAACTCCATTCATAGATGATCAGAGTTCAAATTTTACATTCAAAAATTTGGTATCAAATAGTATGGGGGCATAATTCAAGAAGTTATAATGATTGATATGGATTTAGTGCACACTTGGGAGAGGAGAGGTAAAATTTTGATTGAATAAATAAATACCGATACCATAATCATGCTCAAAGGAATTCATTGTTCACTACCGTAGAGAGCCAACTGGTAAGGCTTGACATTTTTCTAAACAAAGCTCATTCAGGCACAATTTCATATAATAATTATTATGAAGATGATGTTATGGAAATAATGTTAAACAGGTTGGATAATCTTAATGTTGAAGCCCAGGATTACTCGAAAAATGGACTAAAGACAAAACAAATATTTTAATTATAAATGTAGAAAAAGAAAAGGTTATGGTAAGTCATATTTTACACACAAAATCGTAATATTATGAACACCGCAATATATTATTTTGACTTATCTAATAAACTAATACATTTATATTTCTTTTTGAAGGAAAAATATGAAAATTTAAAGAAAGAAACAACTATATTTTAAGCACATTTAAATAATACCGGCAAAATGTTGAATTTATTTATACAAATTGATGAAAACACTTATAATATTAAATAAACAAAATAATATATTGAAAAGGATAATCAAGGAGCATAAGATGGATCCAAAAATATTACTCAAGGAAAAGAAAGATGTCGATCCATCACTTTTGTCATCAAGAGATGTTGCGAGGGAGGAGTAGAATATTCTTCAAAATATTAATACCGTGGTGCAAGATTTACTGTGCAATAGGATTTTAATAGATAACATTGTACAAAGTGAGCACATTCCTTTGCCTCTTATGCAAGAAAACGATCAAGCTTCCCCTACAACATAAAATTGAAAAAATTAGTTAGTTTCACCATATGATAGATGTGTTTTCAAAATTCGACTTTGGAATAGGAATTAAAATATAGTGGCTAACTAATTTTTTTCTTTTTTATTCTGTGTGGCAAATGTAAGAATGACTATGATTCAAAATCATATGCAAAAAAGAGGATTCCCTCGTAATGTGTTCTTATATGATAGAACTTTCCAAAAGCTTTGAAAACCATTGACAACCCATAATTTTATAAATGTATTGCTTGATAATGCTTAATGAAAACCTGTCTTCATAAAGTATTCCGCCTCTTTATGGAATGAATACAAGCCTATTTTTGAATTGGAATTATATTAACTATTGTATTGAATTTATTAAATGTTTTCAACACTTTAAAATGAAAACTTGTAATTGGATTTATGCTTACTGTGAATGTTTTATGTTTTATCTTGCTATTTGGACATGTAAACAATACAAAGCATGGTTTAAGATGTATAGTTTGTGTATGTTTTAAAATAAATCACACAGATGGAGACAAATAAAGTAGTCTTTATTTCATTAATAAAGCAAATATAAAAAATATGAATTTGTTACAAGTAAAAAAGTCTATTAAGACTAGTTGATTATCATTAATGAATATGAAATATATCAGTATCAAATCATTGTCCAATGTCAATAATGTATACAATAAATTGGAACTATGACAACTAAAATATTCCTGGTGCAAGCCATTCATTTGTGTCTTGGAACTCTATAGAATCGAAGTGTGTTCCGTGGATTTTTCGAGATACCCCAGATCGTTAGAATGTTACCAACTCCTCTTCTTTCTATGAGTGAATTCCATAATGCAAGTTCTCTCTCATAAGGGAAAGTTTCCACAGAGTAATTGGATACATACAATCTCAGAAAACTTTCTAAATTTATATCTAATCTGTTTTGGACTTTTGAATTTACAAAGGACAATGTATTGAATACCCTCTCATCTTCAATAGAACCCAAAATCATTTTTTGAAAAAGTTCATATAGCTGAATATACTCTCTCAAATCCTCTCGCAAAATAATACTAGAATAAATCTTCTTCCAAAGTCTTCTAAGGGAACCATTTTCATCTGGATATTCCAAAAACTGAAATTTCTCTGGTATAGTAGTGGTAAAATCATGGGACCGAAAACTCAACTACTTTTTCTGCAAAAAACCTTCAACAACAACTCCATTTATCTCTTCATGCTTACATAAATGTTCAATTAGAATAGTCATGTATTTGATAAATAAAGTACTGATGGATGTTTCAAGAATGCCTCCACATGTATTCCAAAACTGTGGATTGAAAATTCCCATTGCTTCAAGTAATTTATCCTTTTTGAATCTTTCACAGATCTCTGTAGATAAAGATAAAGAATTTTTTTTCAATTTATTTCGAGTTTTCAGATAATATTGTTTCATATAAAATGTGTGTCACTCTTACTTCCTCCATCTCTGACCCATCCAAATCTACTCTTTTCTAAAAAGTATGAAGTGGTATCTCTTTTCCATGTGTTGTTATACGTATATAATCATGTATATTACATTTTAACAAAAACTTACATTCTTAAGGTCATTAATACATTCCATCTTTCAAAAACAAAACCCTTAAAACTATCATCTGAGAAATATAATTAATCTAAAATCAAACACACATGATTTCTAAGTCTTATGAAGTATGTTATGTAAATTCAACGCTCTTGCACATGCTTTGTTAAAACATTTATCTCCTTCAACATTGGAAAAATTCCACAGAGTGTAAGTAAAGTTTCAATATCTGTTAGATGGTACAATAAATCTTTAGTGTTATCCACATCCTTATGATATTTCTACATAAATCATCAATGAAGGATATTCATCAAATATTATTGAAGTAATCTCATACATTAACATCCATCCAATATTTACATCTTAGAGAATATTTTTCCCATCTATCAATCCAATATATTTTTAAAAAATTCTAAAAATATCTTTGGATTGCTTTAGAGTACTATGCATACAAATCTCAATCCAGCTCCACTTTGGCAACAATTTTGAAATTGCTCACAATTTTACAGGCCAGATTCATTCTGTGATCCATGGAATGGATTGTAATCATATAGGGGGAAACATTTGTCTATAATCATACAGAGACCATTTTTACCCCCGCATTATAGTGGCACCATCTGTTCTAACACAAACTAACTTTGTTGCAATGGAAAAATCATCCATACCTGCAATATCCTTCAAACTTGACAACACTAACTTATAAATGTTTTTTCAGAATTACAATTTTCAGTCATTTTATGTCTTGTTAAAAGATAGATATTTCTTACTTCATTTGCAAATGTGTATACATGAATACAAACCCATTAGGTATTGTCCATTTTTGTAACCTCATCAATTGAAAGGGAAATAAACTTTACATTTTTTTAGCCTCTTTCGATCCTCATTTTTGTTAGAGCAAGACATTTTTCTATTTCCTAGCCACTGGTATCTAACCAATGTGATTGTGTAACATTTTGTAAGTCAATTACCTGATACAAAATTTTATTTTCTGAAAAATATGAAATGGGTCTTCCCTTTTTCAATATATGGAATACAATAGAAAATTGAATACTTTTGGCATGCATTTCAGTCTCCATATCTTTGCTTAATTTTGTAACAATTGTGCCACCTTTTTCATTTAGATTTTTCAAACACTTTTGTTCTTTTTTATATTCTTCTGCATATTTTACATACAAGCACTCTTTTGCATCTTTCCATTTATGAGATCTTACTATGCTCCCATCCTTTTGCTTTTGGGAAATATATATTTTCCCACAATTTTTTTCAATGGTGTCTAGTTTTAGTTGCATTGTGTGATCTTTCCCTTATTTCCAACTACATATTTTTCATCGACATTAAGTTGGAACATCATTACTATTTTTCAGCTCTATTGGTTCAATAAAAGGATATTTTTCTACCCATTCAAACCTGAAAGTCCTTCCTATAGTCCAATTTGTCCTCTTTCTTCTAATAGTTTTTGCTTTCTTCAACTTCAACTTGTGCATCTAGTTTCTCAAGTAGGAATATATCTATCCTCATGTCTCCTTTTTCTAGAAACAGACACTGGAATAGAAGCTTCCTCTGTTGGTGTTGGATGAGAATTTGATGAATCTTCCCTAGTTTGATGTCATCAAGTGAACGAATGTTTTGATCAATCATATCATTAAAACCAAAAGGATCATCAAGATTTATATCTTGAAACACATTAGTTTTTGAAGGTGTTTGAAAAATGTATGCATTTAAAAGTGTAATAGAAATAGTATTAATTATTTATATTATAAACAACACTAAATAAAAAATAAAACAAGAGTGTAAAGATTATTTGAAACATACGGTGAAAATATAATAATAAAAATCTGGATTCTCTAAATTAGTAGATAGTACATACTTATATTTTCCATAGATCTTGACACATCGGTCATTTTTTTGTGATTTTCCAAGATATCCAAAAATTTCTTGTTACTTTTTTTGAACTTGCAAAGCAAGCTTCTTACACCGATTTACAAAATCCATGGAAATTATACCAAACAAGGACAATCACAAATGGGATTTGAGTGGGATGGAAAACATTTGGATGGATTTGAGTTGGATGAATTTGAGTTGGATAGATTTAAGTGGAAAACTTTGAGTTGGATGTCCAAGAGTTTGATGGATCGTTGGATAACTTTATTGGATGACTCACATGGACAGGTTTGTTGAACGACTCGTTGGATGGATCAGTTAGAGGGATCTATTGGATGGATCTATTAGATGACTTGGGTTGGGTGACAATTCTTGGAGTGACTGCAAGAGGTTGGGTGGTTGGGGTTGAGCTTCCACATCAAATATTTCAGAAATGTTGGATGGTTGTATATGTATTATACCTTATGTTAGGAAATAAGGGATAAAATATACGGAATAATCCCTCACATAATCGCAACAGTAGAAACTAATATGCAGAAATTATTACAGATCTCAAATAAAATTGTAGAATAAAATAACACAACACAAAGAGATAGTATTTAACGTGGTTCACCCAATTTGGGCTACGTCCACCAAGAATCACTTGCTCATATTTTATTACAAGCCACCGCTCTCTCAATACAATACCCAGATCCGTTTGGAGCTATGCTCAACAAACTCTACAGAATTCACACCAATTCAAAACACATCTGCAATACATTTACTTGTACCTCTATCATATGCATAAGACCATATAAATAGACAACTACTTAAGCAGTTTTACAAAACCGTGGGTATCAAAACCATGGGCAAAATCCGTCCCATAAACCTATGGGTCAAAAAACTCACCCATATGAGAAAAGCACATTTCCCGATATGTCGGGTGCATTTTTCGAGGCCAAAAAAATTTACCCGCAAGGATACATGAAAAGTGTATAATACTCTTAGTGTACAGTCTTCAACACTTTCACACATGAAAATAGGCTCCATAACCTAACAATCTCCCACTTGGAGACTAGTTTTCCTCTGAGCAAGCTTCTCAACCCTTCACTAGTTTCTGTGAAGACCAACCAAAGCTGAACACAACTTTATTTTTTCCCTTGTGACCACCTTGGTCATCATGTCTGCAGGATTTTGACTAGTATGAATCTTCTCCAACTTCAACTTCTCTTCCTCCAAAGCTGTCCTGATGAAATGGTACCTTAACTGTATATGCTTTGTCCTAGAGTGGAAAGCAGAGTTCTTAGCTAGGTGTATAACACTGACTATCACTATGCAGCTTACTTTCCTCCTGCTTATGCCCCAACTCCTCAAGCAATTGTTGTAACCAAATCATCTCTTTGCTTGCCTCTGTGGCAGCAACATACTCAACCTCCGTGGTTGACAAAGCCACCAACTTCTGTAGTCGTGAAATCCAGCTCACTGCTATCCCACCTACAGTGTAAATATAACCTGTCGTGCTCCTCCTGCTGTCTACATCTCCAGCCATATCTGAATCTACATAACCACGTAAAGTGGTGTTTGATCCACTGTAGCACAAAACTGTCCCCATGGTCCTCTCAAATCTTGAAGGATCCACTTTATTGCTTGCCAATGCTCTTTACTCGGATCACTCATAAATCTACTCACATGACTCCCCACCGCATGGATAAATATCAGGCCTAGTGCACACCATAGCATACATCAAACTGCCAACTGTTGATGAGTAAGGTACCTTGGACATCTGGTTTCTTTCCTGCTCTGTCTTGGGACACTACTCCTTTGATAACTTGAAATGGCCTGCCAAAGGAGTCCCAACCGGTTTAGCATCCTGCATATTAAACCTCTCCAAGACCTTCTTAATGTACTCTTCCTGAGATAAAGTCAGCTTCCGTTCCTTCCTATCCCGAGATATCCTCATACCAAGGATTTGTTTGGCTGCACCCAAATCCTTCATAGCAAATGATTCACTTAGCTTCTTCTTGAGTACTTTTATTTCCTGCATGTTTTTACCTGCAACCAGCATGTCATCAACATACAAACACAGGATAATATAACTTCCATCCTCAAATTTCTTTGTATACACACAATGGTCAGAATGACATCTGATATAACCTTGCTCCATCATGAAGCTATCAAATTTCTTATACCATTGACGTGGAGCTTGTTTTAGGCCATACAAGCTCTTCTTCAGTTTGCACACCATCTCCTCTTTACCTTTGACTTCATATCCTTCTGGCTGCTGCATATATAGCTCCTCCTCCAAATCGCCATGGAGAAATGTAGTCTTTACATCTAACTGTTCTAAGTGCAAGTCTTCTGCTGCCACTATTCCAAGAACAGTTCTGATAGAAGTCATTTTTACTACAGGAGAAAAAATCTCATCAAAATCTATACCTTTTTTCTGTGCAAACCCCTTGACCACCAACCGGGCCTTGTATCTTTTCTTGCCTCCTTCTTCCTCTTTGACTCTAAACACCCACTTATTCTGTAATGCTCTTTTTCCTTCGGGTAGCTTTACCAAATCCCATGTCTGGTTCTCCATGAGAGCCTGATGCTCCTCATCCATGGCTTTCTCCCACTTCTTCCTGGCATCTACCTACATTACTTCATCAAATCTCTCTGGTTCTCCACTATCAGTGAGTAATAAATAATAAAGAGAAGGAGAAAATGTTGTGTTCTCTTCTTACCCTAGAAGACCTCCTCAATATAGGAGTTTGGGGTTCCTGTTGAGGGGGTTCCTGAACTAATTCATGTGTCACTTTCCCATCCGGAAGATCCTCTACCACTGCATATTCTTTCTTGGATTCTTCCTTGTTTTCCTACAACTATTGCTTATACATGACTTTCTCATTAAAGACCACATCCCTAGATCGAATGATTTTCTTGTCCTTAATACTCCAACATTTATATCCAAAGTCATCACCACCATAACCAATGAAAGTACATTTTTCTGATTTAGCCTCTAGCTTAGTCCTATCATCCTTGTCTATGTGAAAAACACCTCACATCTAAAGACTCTAAGAAATGAATAATCAACTTTCTTACCATACCAAGCCTCCTCAGGTATGCCTCCATCCAAAGCACTTGAGGGTCCTCTATTTATCAAGTACACAGCTGTGCTCACCGCTTCTGCCCAAAAAGAAAGAGGCAAGTCCTACATGTAACCTCATGCTCCTAGCACGTTCCATTATTATTCTGTTCATCCTTTCTGATACCCCATTCTGCTGTGGAGTTCCTAGAACCGTCTTTTTCCCTGCAGATTCCATTCTTAGAACAATAATCATTAAATTCATTACTGCAATACTCCCCTCCATTATCTGACCTGAGACATTTTAGCTTAATACCTGTTTCATTCTCTACCAAGGCTTTCCATTTAACAAAAGTGTCAAATACATCAGATTTGTTTCTAATACAATAAACCCAAACTTTCCTTGTTGCATCATCAATAAAAGTAACATAATAACTTGAACCCCAAGAGATGATACCTGAGCCGCCCCCACACATCAGAATGCACCAGCTCTAACTTACTCTCTTTCTTTTTAGGTCCAACCTTGAGAAACCTTACTCACTTTTGTTTCCCATATATGCAATTCTCACATAAATCAAACCTGTTTCTGTATATCTAGGAAAATTCTTCTTTATGATGTTCATGCCCTTATGGCTCATATGACCAAGCCTATAGTGCCATAATGTTGTATCTACATCTGAAGCCACAAGATTACAATCATTAGTTCTATCAAGTGGTTAAATACAAGGTTCCAACCTTCTTACCTCTTGCCACCACAAGAGCACCCTTGGTAACCTTCCAAGAGTCTCTGTAAATATCATAGTACAACCATCACTTCCCAACTACCCTACCGATATCAAATTTCATCTTAATGTAGGCACATGTCTGACATCCTTCAATAGCCAAGTATTCCCATTCTGCATCTTAACTTGAACAAAACCTTTTCCAACTATGTTGCAAGGCTCATCATCACCAAGAAAAACATGCCCAAAATCTCCTTGAACATAATCAACAAAATAATGCCTATGTGGAGAAGCATGGAAAGAAGCCCCTGAATCTAAAACCCAAGATTTAGTAATATTGTGCAAAGAAAGAATCAAAGCATCCTGACATACATTACCCGTTGCCACATTTACCTCCTTGTTTTATTCTTATTGTTTCTTCTTATCCGAAGCTCCCAACAGTCCTTCTTTCGCATGCCTAGGGTTTCCACAATTCCAAAGATACAATCTTGTTCTTGGATTTTGACCTTGCCCGATCTTTTGATTTTCCACAGTTTCCTCTATTCTTCTATCTCCCTCTAGTTTCCACTGTCAAAGAATTCCCTGAAGTAGAAGATTCCCCAGAGCTTTTTCTTCACATTTCCTCGCTTAGAATCACCCCTACAACATCCTCAAACTTCAACTTCGAGTTAGCTGGAACCGAGTTACTTACCACCATTACCAGGCTATTCCAACTCTCAGGTAAAGAGCATAGAATTAATAAAGCCCTAACTTCTTCATCAAATTCTATTATAACCAAAGCTAGCATATTCACTACCATATTGAAATCATTTAAATGATCTGCTACTGAACTATTCTCAGACATCTTCATATTAAACAACTTTTTCATTAAAAATATCTTATTAGAGGCAGATGGTTTTTCATACAACTTCCCTAATGCATCCATTAGATCTTTTGTAGTCTTTTCCTTTGAAACATTAAATAATACCGAAGATGCAAGACTCAACTGGATCATTCCAAGTGCCTTTCGATCCAAAAAATCCCATTCCACATCTGTCATACTCGAGGGTTTGTTCACCTTCTCAGACAATGGAGTATAAAGATCCTTCTGATAAAGGTAATCTTCCATCTGCATCTTCCAAAGACTGAAATTCTACCCGTTGAATTTATCAACCCTATATCTTCCTTCATTTGTCATAGCTCCCACTCAAGCTAAAAACTTTCCCTGTGATTCAACACTTCAGCAAACCAAACTGTGCTCGATACCAATTGTTAGGAAATAAGGGATAAAATATGCGGAATAATCCCTTACATAATCGCAACAGTAGAAACTAATATGCAGAAATTATTACAGATCTCAAATAAAATTACAGAATAAAATAACACAACACAAAGAGACAATATTTAATGTGGTTCACCCAATTTGGGCTACATCCACCAAGAATCACTTGCTCAGATTTTATTACAAGCCACCACTCTCTTAATACAATACCAGATCCGTTTGGAGCTATGCTCAACAAACTCTGCAAGAATTCACATCCGAATTCAAAACACATCTACAATACATTTTCTTGTACCTCTATCATATGCATAAGACCATATAAATAGACAATCGCTTGCCAGTTTTACAAAACCGTGGGTATCAAAACCATGGGCAAAATCCGTCCCATAAACCTATGGGTCAAAAAACTCGCCCATATGAGAAAAGCACATTTCCCGATATGTCAGGTGCATTTTTCGAGGCCAAAAATTTTTACCCTGGCGAGGATACATGAAAAGTGTACAGTACTCTTAGTGTACAGTCTTCAACACTTTCACACATGAAAACAGGCTCCACAACCTAACACCTTATACCTATGTAATACATGTTATCACTATGTATAGTTATATACTTCGCGAATATGGGAACAAGTTTATTCGAAACGTTGTCAAATTACATGCATAATTTCATTTATATGTGTAAATACTAGGAAAACAAACCCATAGTAAGGAATTTTTGGCTGAATTTTCTAGTGAAGTAAGTGGCATCCAACTACTCAATATTCATCATTTCCAATTTCCAATAACTTGAATGTTCACGAGTTTACGAAAATTCACCAAGAAATTTTCCCTATGGTGCAAGATAGAATGGTGATGATGTGAGATCCTGTGGTTGTTGAAGTATTTTATAAGGTCTAACATGTTTAGTATGATGAGTCGAGGTGTTAATGAGTCACTACAAGGTCAACAAGGTCATATCATCAAAGTCAAGAGTCGAGTCAAGTCATTTTAGGTCTTGTTCTAGATCAATTCCAAGCAAGAGATGAGTGAGTAACATGATAAATGGAGTAGTTCAATGTGATATAATCATTTTTGGAGCATTTATAGGTTGTTTGACATATGTGTGCTAGGTGTATTAGGTCATATTTCAGTTGTAAATTACATGATTAAGGTCCTTTTGGAGAAAGACTACAAGATAAGACATGGTTTACATAGGTAAGTATTATTGCATGAAGAGTTTTAGATAGGTACAGATAAAAATTGAAATTTTAAATCTTGGATAAGGTTTTTATGGTGCTTTGGACAAAATTTTAGGTCAAGAGGATAAAGAAAAAGCAAGAAAATGAGTTTTTGGCCATATCGAGTTCTTAAGAAGGCAAAATCCATCTCGATGGTGAACTTCATTTTCTCACCCCACATGTGTGGTATTTTCATGGAACATTAAGTCTTTCATGGATGTTTTTGCATAGAATATATGATAATTTTGTAAAAATAATGAATTATTTTAAACGTTAGAGCTTTATGAACAATCAAGTAAGAAGCTTAAAGTGGTCTAAAACACTAGTTAAACTCATATTTTAAAGTGATAGAGGAAAGTCTGTATTGTTTGGAGTCAAAATGTAGTCATTTTTACACCCATCACAAAGGAAAGAAATCCCATGCGCACCGGCCTATCACCCAAGGGGGCTGCGCATCGACCTATCACCCACAGGTGGGTTTCACCGAGGAGGCACGCGTGGGTGAGAGTCTCTTTTATGTGAGTTAAGTGGGAAACCATCATCTATGTCATGAACTTAATGAATAAAGGTGGAAATGAGACATACAATCATCATAGGGCTCAGAATGGCCTCTAGACAAATGTATTCATTCCAAACAGAGGGTACTTATAGATAATAGATAGAACTACAATAGAAAGGAAAATACATAAGGATTTACATCTATTCCATAACATCCATGAACATAAATGAAAAGATATAGATATGAACCGAATCAATTACATTCATACTCATTCATGTTTGTAACCTCATTACATTCAATGGATCCATTAGACTACCACAACTTGATTAGATCAAAGTCATACATCACAAAAGGATCATGTCCTTCATCCATACAAAGAAAAATTTATATCCCAGCCCCTTAATACATTACTCCCTTATATAGCCTCTACCCAATCCCACAGAGTTTCTCACAGTATTTTTGTAGAGCTCCACTCTCTATATCTCTCTCTCTATCCGATCTATCTCTTTCTATTATTTTTTTCTCTCTTGGGCACTATATATAGGCATCCCAAAGTGCCAACTCATCCTTCTGTGGCCTTAGATCCATGCCAAGTGTCTGAATGTGGTCCTCCATGGGAGCATGCTCCTCAGATCCAAGCTCTCCACACTTTTAATGATGTCTTCTAGAACCTTCTATCGCTAAGCATATTCCTTTCATGGGCATCACATGTTGTCAGATGGCACCTTATCCACTCCTCATTGCTGTCGGGTCATGCTTTTCTCGTGTCCTACCCAAAATGCCCAATATGGCTAAGTCCTAAAACCTTAGCTCTATCTCACATGCATGTGCCATGGGTTTTCTTAAACCCTTCCTTAAACCCTATCCTACGCATGCCTTCTCCTTGTGCCCTTCTTCAACTAGGCCTTGTGTGCCTATGTGCCTTTTTGTACTTAGCCAATATTTTGGGGTCCCAACATCACCCCACACTATGCCTATTCTCCATCCATGGGAACACTTCTCCAATGAATAAAGAATTATAGTAGACTTACGTCTTGGAAAAAGAATAAGGGGATGAAGAATTTGGGAAAGAAGAAAGAATGGGGAAGTGATGGCATTATTGCAACAAGCTAGGAAAATCTTTTTGCAAGTCAGGCCTCCAACTTGTTCAGGCATCGACTTCATTTTTTGCACTCTCTCGACAGAGGTCACCGACTAGGGTGCTTACCTCCCCAAAACTTAGTCCATCTCCTTGAGCATTCATAGTGTCAACAATTTTCTCCAACTCCTTGCTCATGTCTTCAAGTGTGTCCATCCTTCTAGTAATCTGTGGGTATAGTTCCTTCAACAGTTTTTGATTGAACCCCTTAAGGTTTCAATGGCCTTGGATTTATTTTTGACCTCAGAAAGGATTTGTCCCTTTCCACCCTATTTCCCTTATTCTTCTCTTGAAACTCCTTCAGCTCTACTTCGTGAGTGGTGACCAAGATGCTCGCCACTCTATCCCTATCTGCAATTATCATACGTGGCCTCAAGCAGATTGGGTAGCAATCTTGACATCCACAAGTACCTTGCTATACTCAGCAATGATTGCTACCACTTTCAATTTTTCCTCCCTCTCCAAGTGTGCTGCCACTTCTTCCATGGACTCCAAGGCCAATGGTTGTCTCTCCATGGTGAGGATGCATGTAGATCTTCTAAGCATTCAAGAGTGGATCCATACTTTCTGTGGGGGTGGTTAGGTCTGGATGCTTCAACATAATGGTGCTTGTGATAGACTCCATATTTTTGTATATTTCATGCACCTTCACCTTCTCATCCCTTAGTTTCACGCTTCAGCTGTGTGTTGATCAACTCTTCTTGTTTCAAGCCCTTAGTCTTCTCAGCCAGCTCCTCTTCCTTCTTTTCTAGCTTTTCCTCTAGAAATCTTACTCTGTCATTTCTTCCAAAGAGCCTAGCCTCAGTCTCGACCGTGACCTTGTTGAGCGCATTACATAATTACTCATCCGAGAGTTGTTGGGCATTTACCAAGGGGTTGGCTCCCTTAGACTCTAGTACTGGCATGATTTCCCCTTATATATTTCAAACTCTAGCTCATCAATATGGGACTCAAATGCCCAAGAGAGCATCTTCCTTGTCTGGGGGGTATGCCCTCCTCATCAAATGACTCCATAGCTAGAAGTTCTTCCATGGGTATAGTGCTCTAGAAACATGTGCATGCATAACACCTTCCTTTGGTCATCAACATAGCCCATGACCTATCCTCATTTTATATCAAGGCTCTTCCTTCCCAAGCGTGTGGCTTTGGGGAAACTCACCATTAGACTGGGACCTCCTCCCACACTGACTTGTTCTTTCTCAATGCTTTCCTCCTTACCCTCTTCCATCACTATGTCAGTGCTGTGCTCCAATTCTTGTTCTACCAAGGCCTCGATTATTTTTCATTGCTTCTCTTTCTACCACCTCATTTACTTGCTCCTACGTAAGGCTTGGAGTTTTCTTCTCCTACGTGTGCCAAACCTCCTCACTTCTTCCCATGTCTGGGTGCCTTCCTTCTCCTGGCTACCCTTACCACATGAAAAGGAACCCATGTTCTTCTTCTCCTCCCTCTTCTTCTGAATCATGCACGCTGAAGACAAGTGGCTCTTGATCTCTTTCAGATCATCTTCTTCATCATCATCATCCTTTTCACCTATGTATTTCTCCAAGCTCTCATTTCTCTCCGAGTCAGCCTCCTCTTCTATCCTCTACTTCTTTCTGAGAGGTGACTCTTCCCAGGGATCCAACCTTCTCTACTTCCTCTCTGACTTCTCCTTGGTGAGGGGTTTCTCTGGCACCTCTTCTTCGGGGTCTTCTCCTTTACAGGGATTTCTTCCTGTGCGTATAGGTGCTAGGTTTGGTGCTTTCCACCAACGTGCACTTACTGGTTGGGAAGTCTACACACTTGGTGCTTTTTCTTCTTCTCTCTCCCTTTTCTTGAGTGTGGGATTTCTTCTACCCATGGGATCTTCAGGTATGGAGACATCATTCTCAGGTATGCACCTTTCTCAAATTTTGGCCTAATGTGGAGATATACACATGCCATGGACTTTCCTGCAATTGTTAGAGTTAGGGGTTTCATCATTCTGATTTCATGCGCTATGTACTTTTCCACATATACACGTGCTTCTTGGGGTAGACCAGCATCCTGCGCATCTCCCTGTGGTCCTGATCAACTTCACTAAGGTCAAACCTTAGTCTCTTTGCTTCTTTGAACCTATTAACTCCCACTTGGAAGTACTGGGTGGTGAAGGAGAATGGGAGTTTACACCATGGGCTCATGGTTTCATCCACCAACATGAATCTACCTATGTAGAAGTGTTGGTACATAAAAACTCAGCTTCTCCTTCTGTAAGCACTAGTAGTTGCTCTGGGATTCTCCACTCTAGCCCCGAATGCATCCCTTAAGTGCTTATACCACTTGTCAAGTGTGCCTTGTGGGAGGTTGTCATTGTTTCACATGTATACTTTGAAAATATTTTCACGGGTGAGGGATCTTCAGCTGGATACTCCCAAACAAACTTGTTTCCATGCCATGTCAGCACTCCTATCTCAAAAATACAATTTTAGGAGGATATTTCCAAAGAGTATCTTGTCTCCTTCCTGTGTGCTATTGATTATCTCATCTACATAATGAAGGCCGATAAATTGTAGATTGTGCCCTCTGATATTTTTTTACATACATTCAACCAGGCCTTATTCACCTGTGTCCACCTTTCTTGATCATTTAACTTTGTGACTAGGTGTGTGGCCATTCTCATGATGGGATCTGGGATTTCCACAATATCAAAATACCTTGACCCCTTCTTGTAATCATATGTAGTGATGGTTGCTTTGATGGCTTCCTTGTCACTCAGGTCATCATCTATGCTTCTCCCTCATAGATGAGGCCTGTAAACTTGAAATCAGCTGAGGGGTTATGTGCATCTTGTGCCCCGTGAAGTAAAAGTGGTCCTCATGCATGCACATGTGACATCAGCCACTGATAGAGGTGCTCAGCTTTCCAAAGTAGGGAAACTCATAGAGTTGCAATAACCCTACCTTCTCCAACTTCACTTTTACCTCATCGCTATAGATGGGAAAACCCTCTGGTGTCCTTTTTTTCATTGGGCACACTAACTCAATGCCATTTCCTTCTCTGTTGTGTTTGTGTGATGGTTATAATCACTCACCACCATCTTTCTCAAATGGGATTCCCACTCCTTCCCAAGAAAAACTCCATCCATCGGGTACTACATTTCTACATACCACTCCTCATTCATGCTTGTGGTGGTGGTTGTTGCTAGCTCTCTACCCTTGCCCTTGCCCTTTCCCTTTGGCTTCTTGGGTGACATGGTTGGTTTCTTGGGTGCCATTTTCTAGGTCCTCTTATCACTTCAATCTCTTCTTGTTACTCTGCTCTTCCACTTCTTCCAACCTTAGATCTCAAACTTGTGAAGAAAACCTCTTAAACCCGTGCCCTAGTTTTTCAAACCCTAACTGGGATAATTCCTTCACAAGATGACACCTTCTCACAACTTCTCTTATGCCCGTGAAATCCCTTCCTTCTAGTTTACAAATCCAAACTAGTTACTCATGCTCAAACTCTTCAAATTTTTCTTCACATGGATCAGTTCTAGAAGCCCTAGTTTGCAATGATGCAAAAGTGCTTCTTTCTTCATATATGCAAAGTAAATAATGAAATGCCTCGACCCTTTATTTATAGTTTTTCCCACTTTGTAACATTAAATGCTACCTTACCTACCACCATACTTTAACACTTAATGTGGATTTTTCAAACAAACCCAACTTTAGTGCTTTAACTCACGTGCCCAACCTTGCGTGGACAATTCTCCAACCTTCTGGTGTGCAACCAATCCATCTTGACAGAGACTCTTGCATGTGTGTGTAACCAAGCACCGAAGGCACTTCTTCTGTCATGATTTTTTCTCTCACCTACCTCGTGTTGCTTTTTGCACTTCTTCTTCTCTTATACGTGGATCCCCAATGTAGCCTTATCCTGACACCAACCATCCTTTTTCACCTTTCCTTGCATGTACTTTCTTCACAGGGCCATTCAACCGGGATTTCCAATGCAATCCTTCCTGGTGCTTCACACTTCAATTTCTTCCACCTTACTCCACCCCACACTAAAATGATGTGTGGTCCTCTACGTAGTTACAACCTTCAAAAAGTAATGAGATTACCGATGCCCAAGGTGCAACACAAAAAACAACAATGAGAAAGGGAAACACAAGAAAGGAAAATGCATTAAAGAAAATCCTAAACTAACTGGAAATACTACCTTATTTACAAACACCAAGAAGACTTATTTATAGTAGGGCTTCAGCCTACTCCCATTGAAGTGTCTGGAAATCTCATCCCATCCAAATGCTCAGTAACTGGCACGCCTAAATCAAGGATGTATGAGATGGTGTAGGGACCCAACCAATGCACTTTTAACTTCCCAGATGGTGCAAAAACTTAGAATCATACAAGTAAGACCATCTTCCCAACCTCAAACTTCTTGTTCCTAATGTGGTGATCATGCCATGATTTTTTTTTTTTTCTTTTTTTTTGTTTGGCTCCATTTGGCCAGTGATCATCTTTCATCTAGCTTCATTAATTTATCAATCCTTTCTTCAAGCTTGCTCTTTCTCATCAGCCCCCTCCTATGTGCATGCTTCACAGAGAAGGTAACATGAACTCAACCGGTAGGACAACCTCCATGCCAAACACCAATTGAAATGGTGTGGCTTTGTTCAACCTTTTATAAGTTGTCCTATAAGCCCATAATATGGCTGATACCTTGTCATCCCAATCTTGTCTTCCGACATCACAAATATTTTGTCAGGGTATGACTCAAGTATTTTGTTAAATGCTTCCATGGTTCCATTTTCTTGTGGGTGATAAGGTGTAGTTTTGTGATGAGCCACCATGAACTCTACTAACAGGATCCTCATGGTCTCATTCAAGAAATGTGTACCCCTATCACTGGTTAAACTTAAAGGGCATCCATACCTGTGATAATGTTCTCCCACAAAAAAATCTTGTTATGTAGTTGTTGTATAGTCTTTAGTTGGGGCTGCCTCTGCCCACCTTGTCAAATAGTCCATGCAAGTGATTACATAGCGTGATCCAGTCCTACACGCGCTGCTAGTGTAATAGGGCCTACAAAGTCTATTGCCCATTTCTCAAAAGGTTCAAGTGCTAGGGATAGGGTGCAAAGGCATTTCATCTCTCATCTCTGGCTTGCCAACACACTGACAATGGTCACATGCTTTACAATACTCCTTGTAATCCTTATATAGAGTTTCCCACCACAATCCTGCCATTAATATTTTATGTGTGGTGGCATCACCTACATAATGTCCACCTGCACTTCCTCCATGTGCTTCCTCTATGATGGTGAAGTGCTCATGCTCTAGTACACACCTATGTAAAACTTCATCATGCCCTAGTTTGTATAAGTCCCCACTGATCAACATGTAGGGCGATGCGACACATATGGCTAGTTGATTTTTCTCTAATGTCTTCATCCCTTTCGGTGCCATACCCATTTTAAGGAACACAACAATATCCTCCAAGTCTGAGGGTGTGCCACAACCTAAATAATGTGCACATCTGGCATGGTATCTTCAATGCTTCTACACGCATCCTCCCCCGAATCAATCCTAGACAAATGGTCAGGTCCAGAATTACTTTTTCCTGGTTTGACAACTACGGTGAACTCAAACTCTTGGAATAATAACACCCACCGACATATGCACCCTTGTAGGATGGGCTTGTTCACCAAATATTTTAATGCCATGTGGTTAGTGTAGAAGATAAAGGGAGTTTCCAGCAGATACTACCTGAACTTATGAAGCACGTAGATCATAGACAATGCCTCACGCTCGGTCATAGTATAATTTCTTCTCACTGGTGTCAACTTCCTACTTGCAAAGCATAGGGGTGATCAACAATTCCCTCACTAGGTGTGTAAGCACTGCCCCAATGGCCATTCCAGAGGCATCCACATGAACATGGAAGGGCTTATCCCAAGAGGGGAAATGTAATATAGGTGCGGTGACAAGCCTATCCTTCAATGTGTCAAATGCCTTCTGTTGCCTCTCCCCAATGGAAGGCACTTTTATGTCTGAGAAACTCTTCTAAAGGTGCATGGTGATCTTGGCATACCCCTTGATGAACTTTCCGATAGTAGCCGCATGTGTCCAAGAAACCCGTGCTGCGCTTTGACTAGTTGGCTCCCCCAATCCCACAATCACTACAATTTTGGCAGGATCCACCAACAAGCCTTCTTTGCATATGATGTGTCCCAACAGGGTCCCAAATGGGGTAGAAAATACACACTTCTTGATGTTGAGGGATATCCTCAACTACGACACCTTTCAAACATCAATCTCAGATTGTCACAATGGTCCTTGACCAGTCCATACATGGTCCAATCATCAAGGTACACTTGGAGAAACTTGTGGATGAAATCCTGGAAGGCCTGCACTACAATGCATGAGAAACACAGCAGTGCATGTTCTTCAACCCAAAAGGCATGACTGTATAGGAAAAACTTCCCCACTCGGTGGTGAAGGTTGTCTTTCTCTAGTCTTCCTTTGCAATCCTCACCTGGTGATAGCCTGAGAACCCATCCGTGAAAGAGTAGACTTCACGCCCTACCACTCCTTCCAAGATTTCTTCAAGTGAATGGGGTTGGGAAGGGATCAATGACACACACTACATTTAGATCCCTATAATCAACACATATCCTTATCCTTCCATCCTTTTGATACTAATCACCATTGGACTTATCCACTCTGACTCCTCCATAGCCTCTATGATTCCTGATGCTATCATCTTGTCTATTTCCTCCTTGACCTTCATGCACATAGATTAGGATTCATTCGGTATGGTCTCTTCTAGACTAGGGGTGCACACCTTCCTTCAACTTAATTCTCATTTCCCCAAGGAATGGTGAACACCTTTGAGTTCATGATACCCACATGGGAATAAATCCTCAAACTCACGTAAAAGATCAATGATCTTAGAGACTTCCTTCTCGACCAATAATCTCCAATGATAGCTTCCTTGGGTTCCACCTCCGACCCAATATTAACCTTTTTTGTCTTTAAAGGCTCATGATAGGCATGCATTCTTTCATCAGCACTATCCATCACTTCGTGTGAGCCTAGAGAATGGTTAACCTCCAAATTTTCCATCTCTTCACCATCTATGACATAGACCATCTTGCCTTTTTTTTTTCTCACACATGCGCGCTCAAACTACACCTCATCAGACTCATCTTCACCAAATTTTCCCTCCAAGCATGGCTCTCCTAGAAATTCTACAAGCCTATCCTCTGCCTTTGCACTATCCCCCATCGTAAGGCACTTGACCTCCTGCAATGCCTTATCCACCGATGGTTTGGTGCTTCGATACTCAAATGCTTGGATGAGATCAACTACTAGTTCTTGCCAATTCCCTATTTGGTGGCATGTCTCAGAGTGGATGTACCATGCACACACATAACCCTATAGTGTAGAATATAGTTTGTGTACCCAGAGGGATGGTGGAAAAGCTTCCACACCTTCCCTCCAGGCTCTCTCACAGGCTTGGATGTGGAAAGAGGTGGGATCCTTACCATGGTAGTCTTTGATGGTGGTGGGTGCATTGCTTCTAGAGAAATGAACAGAGAAGGAAATTCTCACTTCATGCCATTCCAAGAGATTATCCCGATGTGTTGCCCACCAGCATGCAGTAGTTCCTAGTAGGACATAACTTAACATCCCCCTTCTTTCATTTTCCTCCTTCCACTGAGCTTCCATCTTCTCTAAAAAAGACCTTAGGGAGGCTCCTCCTAAGTACTTAGGTAGCTCCTTTCCTCCTAGGTGCGACCTATATGTGCCTTTGTCACCTTTGTCACCGATCCTCTCAAATGTCATCTAATTAACTCATAGGTTCCATGTGCCCAATTATCACATGCTAGACTAGTGGTGTCACTTACCGACTGAGCATCCTCAAACTGGATAACTCCATTGGTAGGATGGATTATCTCTGGATCCTTGATTGAGTGCACATATATTCTATCCAAGACCTCTTCTCCCAAAGGTTCAATATAGGGTGTTGACTTCCCATCAGCCAGGGGTATGATGACCCATTCCTCCTCATTTTCAAAGCTTATGTATCCCTTGTTGAACCAAAGATCCACATTGTTCTTATAACACCATGGGCACCCAAGTAGTGCTTGGGAAATTTTCTGCCTGTGAGCGCTAAGACTTCAAAGTCCCCAGTAAACTTAGCTCCTTGAATGGTGATAGTTGCATCCTTTAAGACACCGATGGGCATTGCCTTCATTTTTTTTTCCATATACAACACATTCAAAGATGGCTGTAATGCAGGCCTTCCCATCTGATGCCATGCATCAAGGTGAGAACATTGACCTTCACGCCTATGTCAATGAGGATATTACTAAGGAGCCATCCATCCACGACCACATTTAACGTGATCTCCCTATCATAGTCAAGGCTATGAGGGGGAAGGTTTTTGCATGCAAGACATTCCTCTCATGCTCTTTTCTTGACTCATGGTACCTTCTCTCTCAACCATGCTCCTAGCAAGGGAATAATATTCTCTTGCCTTAGCATTTTACATACTTCCTGACCTCATCCAGGTCATCTTTTGGTGCCTCGACCTTCCTTCTTTGCTCCTCCTCCTAGACTGCTCCTTTAGACAATGGATTTCTCCTTGTAAACTCCGAATGACGTCCATGGTATCTTTATATACCTCATTTTGATGCGTAGGTCTGGGTACTTCCCATGTACCACTTCTTCCCTTGAAACCAGGTTCTTCTGCCTTGGTATTTCCTTTGCGCACGTGGCCTCTGCTCTTTTTGTTACCATAACAGGTTCTAAGCCTACATCACATGTTACCCATGGCATCCATTGTGTGTTCATCTTCTTAATGCTTACCATTGTAGTGCCCTTTTTCTTTCTGGTGCTACTGATTCATGTGCTCAAACAACTCAGGGAACTCCTCATATTTGTGTTTCTTCCCGCACCATGAGCACTGCAATAGGTTTGGGCACTCTCATTTGTAATGCTATGTAGACCCAAAATTAAAATAGGTTCCACATGGAACTCACTTATTCCTCCTCCTCATGGTTACCATGACCACGAAATCATCCAAAAAATTCCCTTCCGCATATACCTCCATCTGTGCACTCCTCATAAGTGATCATCACCTTTAGAACTACTGGAAATGCTGGTCTGGCACACCCATGATCAATGGCCTCATGGATCTAGTCAATAAGCCTACAATCCTTAGTATCATGGGTTGTAGAGGTGTAGATCTTATAGTAGCAAGACACATTCTTCTGAATTGCATGTTGTAACAAGGGACATCTACTTGCATCATGGTCCCCATGACAAATTTCACAATCTACTATTATTATGATGCATACCATCCTCTGGGGAAACTATCCTTGACATGCCCCTCTACTTCACAATATATACACCATATACCACTACTGAGTCTCATGGGATGAGTTCGCAGACAACTTCTCCTAGTTGCTTAGCCATAGAAACAATTTGAGCTTCCAGAAATAGGCTAACACCAGTATAAACACTTCCAACAACCTTGGCATGCACAGAGCATCTTCTAACACCTCGCACGGATATGTGAAATTTTTATGAGATAAAGCTCTTCTAAAAGGTGTTATCAACCCCCCAAAAAACCATTGAGCATGCTATGAAGGGTGAATGTCATATGATAATTTTGACAGGAGGGTTTTGAACCATGCATCATACTCCCGCACACTCTCCACCATTCCTATTGAATCTCCTTCAGGGTGCTGATGCTCTTTTGTTCAAACTTAGGATGTGGAATTCTACCAAGAAGGTATCTTTAAAGTAGTATAATCCACCACCATTTGATGAGGGTCATATTTCCTATACCAGCTATGCATGCACCCTTACAATGTCATTGCAAACTACTAGCCTTTACTCCTCTGGGGTTCTGATCCCCTTCGCGCACCATAACAACTCACACTTTTGAACATGTTATAAAGCATATTTAATACCTATGTAATCTATGAAATGCAAAGACATCTCAAAGAAGACTTAAGAGGAGGTGGTTGGGGCCCTTGTCCTCTAAGAGCAGAGCCTTGGTTTCCTCCAGTGTTTCCTCCTCCGGATCCACTAGATCCACCTGGATCCACTGAGCCACTAGATCCACCTAGATCCTATGCCTCATGAGCCTCTGATCCACAGATCCACTAGGTCTTATTCCTCTTGACCCACCAGATCCACCAGTCCACCAGTCTTGTAGTGGTCGTGTCAAGGGTCCCCAAAGTTCCACTAAACTATGTGTCGATGGTCTGTGATAATGCCCCACTACCACTAGTGTACCCCGTGCCACTCCAAATGCGAGATCAAAGGCTTGTGTACTTGCTCCTTGTCCAAAAATTCCTATGAATATTGGAATAGTATGTGTAGCCATAGAAGTGGGAAATGAAAAATTGTATCTCTGGATGAGATCTATCACTTCCATTGATACCAACTAGGTCAATGATACTCCTTCCTTGATCTAGAAAACCAAGTGCTAGGGTTTGGTCACTAGGTGGGTTTAGATACGTGCCAACAACTCTTCTCTCTCCACATGATGAACTCTCATCAGAAGTCAAAGGGGTCTCTCTTACATGCTTACTAAGATGGGGTAGCACAGACTGCTTAGGTTCCATGTCCTCCTGCATGAACCTCAACTCCTTCCCACAATATCTGCCTCCATAGATCCATCACACTTGCAACCTCACGTTGTCTAGAAATCTCCCTTTCACATGCTTCACTATACTTGAGCCATCTCTCCTCCCTTTCTTTCTCTATCGTAATATCTGCCATCTTCCTCCACCCTAGCTTCCTCCCAACACCTAGAATGGTTTAGTCGGCCATTGGAAATGCCTCTAAACTCAAGGTAACAATCAAGATCTTCATTTCCAGAGGGATATAACACATAGAAATGATCCTCTGGGCTCCCGTAGAAACTCAAACTCAACAAATTCTGGACAAGAATATGTAGAAATAACATACTCCAGAGTGTAGCTAGCCAACACACCTTTCCACCAATGATCCACAACATGAGTCCATCGATATGCATCATGCAGCCTCTGGTATTCTTCTTGGGTCCATGTGCATGATCTATAATACCAACTTGATCTAGATGCATATGCGAGAGCCATTCATACAGTTCTACTAGGAAGAAATAGAAAAAAAAATTCATACAAATCATGGTAGAGGTTCTCTTCTACCCATCTACGTGCATCAAACTCAGATCTAGTGTTGAATCTCTGAGAAAATTCATCCTCCATGCTTTTAAACCATGATTCAACACTTTCCAAGGTTAAATGCTCTATCATCACTTATTACAGATCATGATGCATGCCATTTCCCACTACAACTTCAAAAAGAGGTCCTGGAAATGGAACCAAGATGTAGTCATTTTTACACCCATCACAAAGGAAAGAAATCCCATGCAATCGACCTATCACCCTAGCGGGCATTGGGCACTCACCGAGGCACGCGTGGGCACCAAGTCTCTCTTTTATGTGAGTTAAGTGGGAAACCATCATCTATGTCATGAACTTAATGAATAAAGGTGGAAATGAGACATACAATCATCATAGGGCTTAGAATGGCCTCTAGACAAATGTATTCATTCCAAATAGAGGGTACTTATAGATAACAGATAGAACTACAACAGAAAGGAAAATACATAAGGATTTACATCTATTCCATAACATCCATGAACAGAAATGAAAAGATATAGATATGAACTAAATCAATTACATTCATACTCATTCATGTTTGTAATCTCATTACATTCAATGGATCCATTAGACTACCACATCTTGATCAGACCAAAGTCATACATCACAACAAGGATCATGTCCTTCATCCATACAAAGAAAAATTTATAACCTAGCCCCTTAATACATTACTCCCTTATATAGCCTCTACCCAATCCCACAGAGTTCTCACAGTATTTTTGCAAAGCTCCACTCTCTATATTCTCCTCTTGTATATCTCTCTACTATTTGAGTGCTTATATATATATATATATATAGGCATCCCAAACCCAACTCATGCTTTTAGGTGCTACAAATCCATCACTAAGTGTCCAAGTGGTCCTCCATAGAATCATGCTCCTTTATATCCGAGCTCTCCACTCCTTGTAATGATGGTCTTCTAGAATCCTCCATCGCTAAGAATATTCCTTTTGTAGGTACCATTTTTCCAGGATGACACCTTATCCACTCCTCATTCACTGTCAGGTTATGCTTTTCTCATGTCCTACCCAAAATGCCCAATATGGCCAAGTCCTGAAACCTTAGCTTTGTTCGTGTGCACCATGGGTTTTCTTAAACCCTTCCTTAAATCCTATCCTGTGTGCCTTCTCCTTGTGTACCCTTATTCAACTAGACCTTGTGCACCTACGTGCCTTTTTGTACTTAGTGAAGATAGTTGTTGCAGATGTTCTTGAGATAGTTTATAGTGCTGAGAGGTTTTCCTTGATTTTTGTTAAGATTTTGGAGTCTTGAAAAATATGTAAGATGCCCTTGGAATTCATGAATCATTCATTGGAGATGAAGACCTTGTTTTAGGTTTGTTTGATAAGACTTGATCTTGTGTGTGTTGTTTGAGCTAAATGCCAACCTATATGGTCTCTTGAGGTGATTTATATGAGTTTTTAGTTGTATTTTATTGTTATCATGACCAACATTAATATTCTTGGCCAACCTATGGTTTTTTATTTAGTGAACCATGTATATAAATCATATTATATTAGCTCATTACAGTGTTGTGATGTTGAGGATGTGAGAAAGCTAGAGAAGGTGGAAGAAGAGTTTAGAGGGGTCAAGGAAAGAGATGAGAAGATCCATAAATTTTTGAGAAGATTATAGGAATGTGACCTAAAGTTCACTTAACCTAATCAACAAATAAAGGACCATATTTTAGCAAATAAGAAAACAAGATTGTTTAAGAAGGGTTTGATGTGTATGGAACTATATTTGTGATAATAATCTATTTTAGGAGAAAAAATACTTAAGAAATATTATTTTTCATATGTTTGAGTGGGTACTTTATCATCTTGGGGGGTTGTATCCTCCTTGTATAGTGGGTGTTATACTAAATAGGGGTGGGTGCTTCACTAAAGAAATCTTGTGTGATGTGTAGTATTCATGCAAGTCTTTTTAATTGAGTAATATATTCAAATGTTTAGTGGTTTTTCTTCCCCTTGAGGGTTTCCCATTTCATATCTATTGTTCATGTGTTCTCTCATTTGTTTCATGTACTTATGAATGGATGTTACACACCTAATATGATCATAATTGCACATGTATGTTAAATGGTTGTTTTGGATGATGTTGTAAGATATGGTAAATGAAATTAAAATTTTGCAAGACTGATTCACCCCCCCTCTCATTCTCTATGATTCTAAAAAATCGGTATCAAAGAGATGTCCTTATGAAAAAAAATTAACATCTTGGTGGAGATCCTTGAAGCACAATGGGAAAATCATCTGATGTCGATACTTCATTGGTGACTTTGAGAAAGATATGTAAAATTATAGAGTCCTTGATCCATGGTTTATAAAAGAAAATTAGTTATATGAAGGTTGAGCATGTTCAAGCTATCAAAATGTTTGAATCCTAAGTTAAGAGTGTGATAGAAGCCCTAACGATGAAAGAATAATTTTTCCTTAGGTATGAAGGAGAGATGAGATCCTTGAAATCAGAATTGAATCAAGAAACTAGCATGTTGAAGACCTATGAGAGGTTAGATAAATTCTATGAGGACCTAGATGATATGTTGAGAAATCAGAGTTCATCTAGTGACAAGATAGGTTTAGGTTTCAAAGAAGAAAACATGAAGAGTTGTATAGATGAAGAGGTTGCACCAAGTACTCAAGAATACATGAAGAAGACTGAGAAGAAAAAATCAAGAAGATCTAATCCTATTTGGAAAATAAATACAATGAGGTGTGCTTCTTATTTCAATGTTTATTGCTATGATTTTCATGGAGTTGGTCATATAAACAGATATTGCAAGAAAAGGTCCTCAAAGATTGTGTACTCATGGAGTCATGAAGGTTATTGCAATGTTCAATGTTATTCATGTTGTGAATATGGTCATAAGGCAGTAGATTTTGGTTGGAATCTTAGTTCATATCAGTATAGAAGTAGGAATGGTGTTGTGTGCTATAACTACCATAAATCAAGTCATGTGGTTAGATTTTTCTATCAAAACAAACCTCCAGTGTAAGGAAGCATATTTCAAGCTCTTAAAAAGAAAGATGAAAGAATGTTTAACAAAAATATCAATCCTTAGTATGAGGATAAGAAAGTGTGGGTACCTAACTTAGAAAAGAAGTATCTAAAGAATCAAATACCATATTCAAATCCAAACATGTAGATAAAGAAGAGGTGAAACCAAGTAGTGTCAAGGATGTAAAAGAGCAAAACATGAAGATGAGATAAAAAAGAATGAATCTAAATCGATAAGCAAAGTATAAGTTTTCAGGAGCCAAAGCATGATAATAAGGAAGAGTTTGTAGATGGTGTAAAGGAGAAATAATCAAATCCATTCAAAGGATATTCAAGCTCAATCAAGATGTTCGATTATGTTGACAATGACAAAAAGGAGGAAATCAGGATTTTCAAGCCTAAGACAAGTCAAAGAGGACTATTAGACCTAATTGTAAATGAATATAACCATATGTGTTTCTTAGGTATTCAATTAGTAAAATAAGGAATGAAAGATGAAATCCTCATGCTTAAAAATCCATTCAAGGTGTGTGAGAGGACCCCAAAAGCTAAATACAAAATAGATGAAAGGAAGGTAGAGTATTTGAGATCTTTTTATGAATACATACTTTTCAAGTTTGCTAAAAAGAAATGAAGTTTCTTCACTAGGCTTCTTGAAGACATTTATCTATTAAAGGAAGCATGGGTGTGTTGTTAGTTATGGAGGTACAACAAGGTCTGTTTGAAACTCGTTGACAAGGTATGTCTATTTCTTGCATTTCTCTATATCATTCATAGAGAAGTCTATATAGCATAAGTTATGGTTTTGTGTATAGTAAGAAGGTTTTCCCAATTGGTAAATATCATTGTAATCATTCAAAGGTGTCACAGTAAATTAGTGGTCTTGTGGTATACATTCAAAGATCCTATGTATTGTCTGTTTGAGATCATGAAAAGGTAAAAAAGTTGTATATTGTGTAGTTCTATGGTTTATAGCTGCTACAAATTAAGGTCTAGTCTAGGGGGAGTTAGAACTTTGTCAAGAATTTATATTACTGTGAAGTATGACTTGTGATCCATCATGTTTTGGCATGGATAAAAGTTGTGAATGTCAATTCGAGGAGTTTTGGCCTACATATTCAATTTAGGATTATGTTTCTTGGTCAGAAGTCTTTAACAGTTAAGGGTCTTCATACTTGAAATATTCAAAAGAGTTTCAAGAGATTACATTAAAAGTTAATTGTGGAGATATTTTGTATAGTCTGTATGACCCACGTCAAGTCAGAGGTGTGTTTTTCATGTTCAATCTTAGTTGATGAGAATTGTCATAGAATTATTCTAAGGTTAAAAATTTATGCTCTTAGGTGGAGTCATGTCCCATGATGATCAAGAGTGGTGTTCCTTACATGATTATTGAATAAAATGTCTCTAATATAAAAGTACAAGAAAATCATGAAGGTTCCAAGCTGCTATGCACGGGCAAGTTGACTATTCCAGCTATGTGTGTGCATCAAAAAGGAACTCGTAGTTATCCAAAGATAGAGAATTTTAAGAATTTAAAGTTGTGAGTAGGCAGATTAATATGAAGGTGATGATCCAAAGTTGGCTTGATTTGATTCAATCATCAAGAGAAAAATGTGTCATGATCTCACGGGGAGCATGACCAAGAACTAGGTAAGTATGCCTTTTTCATATCTAAATTTTTGGTATGAAGATCAAATGCTTAAAGGCATGCCTAGGGTTTCAGTCTGCACTATATGATTAATTTCTTGGTCTGAGTTGGAAAATATTTAAAAGTAACTCATGTTACTTTGAGGATAATGTTGAGCCTATGAAGCAAAAAGAAATGTCAAAGTGTCTTATGAACTAGTTTAGATCTATGATAACCCAGTATGTGTTCTAATGCTTAAGGTTGTAATGTCTATAGACACCTCTAATTTGACTAAGCAATTTTAATACTTAAATTGCATTAACTATCCTCTTTCCCATAAATCAACATCACTCTGTTAATAAACCACAATTTTCCCTATGTCACTGTTAATTAATGGCATTTCACTAATTAGTTAACCCTCGATCTCTCAGGATGTTGATTAACGAACTTTCATTAATTAACGTCGACTTCTACCTAAGTTAATTGATTATTCTTAATTAATTATGACCACTAATCTAAATCAATAAGTCACCATTTATTGGACCAATTTTCTCTCTTAAATCCCCCGAATCATAATAATTTTCCTCTAGTAATATTCTATAAGATTATCCCACCTATTAATTAATCACCTTTGATTAATTAAACCCCCTTTCAATTCCCAAAAAGTGCACATACTTTATTAAACATACATAGCCTTTGTATTTCCTCTTTAGGGTTTATCCCACATTCACCAATTTGTAAGCCTTGCTTGTTTAGGTGAGATACATAAATAACCCTCATTCTTACCTTTCTTGTTACACCTTACATGCATTAGTCTAAACTATGGGCATTTTTATCTTGAGCATTCCTCCATTAGTTTAAGCTATCCTCTTCATTTTGCATTCATCCACTCAAAATTGAGTAATATGGGAAGATACAAAATGGCCTTGTATCCATTCTTGGTGAGATTCCATTCTCAATCGTTGAGATCAAGAAATAATCCACTTTGATTACTAAATGATCTATTTAGGTTCATTTTTAGTTAACAATCTAAAGAGTAGAAATGACTTAGTATGTTAGTTTGATTTATTTCAAGTTTTCATGCATTTGAAGAAGTTAGTTTTCATAAGCTCTTATCTTGATGGTTCTTTTTTAATTATCTTTTCTTTGGAACTATTAGGTGTTAGTTTCAATTCATCTAGCATAGTTAATTACACATGAACACATATAGCATGCCCGGTGGGACGGACCCTTAGTCCCTTGCGTTTGATTTCAAGTTTTGTTGTTTTTCTCAATTTTGGCTAACCCTAATCGTGCACATGTTAAATACCTTAAATTATTTGATGCATTTTGCTAATTTTTCATGTGTTGAGTCTCTTTTGTGGGTTTAATTGTAATGGGTTGTTGTTAATTTTGAGCTTTTGAAGTTTCTTGCATTAGAATTCCATATTTTTAACGTCATTCTAGGTACATGCGCAAGTGTTAGGCTAGGCCATGCATACATCTTTAAGAGCATGCTACTACTGTAAGGTCTATGTAGGTGCTTCTTTGTCCATGCATGCTTTGAATTTCTATTTTACCCTCTGTGTTTCTCTGTCAGACTCGTGCATATGCTTGTAGGTATGCACACGTGCTTATCTATCCACACATGTGTCATTTTATATCTTTGCGGTCTATTTTCTTATCAAACTTGTGCATGTGCTTTTAAGTTCACGTCCTCATCTCTTTGGCTGCATGTGTGAGTCACTATTTGTGTTTATTTAGGAGAGTTTCATGTGTGTTATCAAGTCCGCTCAACCATTTTTAAGGGCGTGCGCAGGTGTTATAAGTGGCACGTAGGTACTCTCAAGTTTGTGTAGGTGTGCTCTATTGGATTTTGGGCACTCTTTTCAAGTTTGAAATGAATTATTATCTTTGTTATTGTTGACATCTTGCAGGTTTTTGGAAGACTAACTATTTTTGTAAGGTATATTGATTCATGTTTCTTGCTAACTTGTTTGATTGAATTTAATGAATGTTTTGTTTTCACTTGTTAGGATAGAGTTGTGTATGCTATTTCGTTGCACCTTCTAGGTAATCTTGGGAATTAGAAATGACTCTAGGCCTTTTCACACTTTCAAACACTTCATTAAATTTCATGGTTAAGGGAATGAAAAATAATTTGGTTAAAATGAATTTCTTTGCACTTTAATTTCATAAGTATTCTCCATTTTTCATTATAGTTGGGTTTTTATGTTGTGTATGCTCTTACTTTGTACCTTTTATGTGAGATTGGGAATAAAAAACAACACTTGTATCCTCTTTTCATGATATTTTGATATTTTTAGAGAACTAATAATGTTTTACTTGTAAGACCTAAATCACAACTCAAAGAATCAGGATCTAAACCAATACTAATATAGTTTATTGCAGGTTTCCAAATGATGTACAACAAAACCAAACTATGTTCAAAGATTAAAAACACCACATTCAAAACACTATATATGTAGGTTTAGGTTAAGAGCTACGGATCATTCAATTTGAACTAGGAGAAGATCCCTTGGCATAAGCCTTAAAATCACAAAAGGGATGTTCCCAAGAACTCAAAATTAGTCCACATAAGAGGGAACCTTGTGGATGAAATGGGAAGCGCTCTGTTTATCTAATTTTCTAGTAAACACTTGTGATATTTAGAGTCAAAATTATCTTCACGTGACCCCAATGAAAATACAACTGAATTCATTTATTGCTCATTATATCAAAGGGAGTAAAGTAAATTCGGGATACTCCAAGGTTTAACAGTGTGAATTCCTTGGCGAACTGCGCTAGCAGAGGTAATTTGTGACACTTAGTTGAGAGAACCATTTATGAATCCATTTCATCTTGGAACCAACGTGAATGACTCAAAGCCAATCCCCCTATTTCAAAAATCTCTCACGAAGCAAGAAATTATTTTGGAGTCAAAACCTTGTTAATCGAACAAGGGTATAGTTCATTGAAGTTTGATCCTATTGGTATTCATCATTAAGCTTATGACTTATTACTTTGTCTTAGTTTTTCACTTTCCCTAAGGCAAGGTGAAACTCTTTCAAAGTTAAACTTAGTTTGTTTCATCAGCACTTGGTCTACTCCTTTTCTCACTTGTTGATTTTGTTGATCAAAAGAGGAACATCATACGTAGTGATATTAAAGATTGTGTCCACCACTTTTACACCCACTTACATCCTTCCTTATTTCGACTGTGATAGTAAGCATTGAAATTGTTTTGGTACATATTCATATCTTGATAGTTATGTTATTGATACCCACGTCAATAAATTTCATCATAGTTAGGCTTGATTCATCATCAATCTTCACTTGAGGTGTTACTTTGTTAGCACTTTATTGATGCAATTTTTATACTTACATCTTGTTTCTTGTAAACTTGATTTAATTGTCTAGATTGTACCATTACACTACTCACACTTTAACAATTCTTGGGTATAATTTCACCTTATTTCTTTCCAAACATTACCTCAACCTTGAAAAGTTTTGTTGTTACATTGTTCGCATCGTGTCAATACTATTTTGATACTAATATCTTATTTTTCCTCTAAGCTTGATTAACATATTTAAGTGGTATTGTTACATCACTCGCATTAAGTAACTTTGAATTTTTAGGATTTAGGCCTTGTTTTTCTCTAGATTGGTTATAATATACTTTGTTTTGGAAATCACTGCAACCGCTTGTTAATACTTATTCCTTGTTTATTTTAAACTTGACTTAAATTTTGACATTGTGTTGATCATTTTGCGTCAAACTACCATTGAGATACACTTTACATAAGGAGTAGTTTCTTGTAGATTAGAATTATTTTCTGAACTTGCGTGATTGTTACTTATGATCATTTGTCTTGTAAACTTGTTTTTCTAAGGAAAATCCTTTTGATCATTTGATCCTTTGATCCCGTGGTTATTCATCTCGACATTTACACTTGTAACTTGTTGTCCAAAACCTCATGGGTTTTTTGAAATTATGTCATCAAGATGTCTGTTTTCCTTAGACCCCCTTTAGAAAATCACATGAGAATACTTAAAAAATATATAGTTGGTTTTTGTTATGTTGTCCGAATTGACATGGAACTTCCTTGCATTTGAAGGAGTTCAATCATACAATCTAGGTCTAGGCATTTGAACCCAACAATGCCAAAAATGACTAAATATCACATGGTTCCTCACACTTATGATAATAGGGAACCTAATTTTAGGCATTCACATTGAAACATGTCCATCATGACTAAACCTCGATTGGTTCTTCATGCTAGAGAACCCATTTAGCTACCCCTTTCCCCACCTTCATGTCATAGTCGGTGGTATGATTATGATGCTTCTAATCAATGTCATTCTTCTAATTCTAATCTATGTTATTCTTCCGATTCTAATCCAAACTATTGTTATGATTCCTCCCAATCTTATGATGATTCTAATCCAAACTATATTTCAAATTCCTCTCAGTATCCTGAGCCTCATTCAATTGACTTTCTTCTAAGGAATAATCAGTCACCTAAACAACGTTGTCATCTTCTAAGGATTTGTGTCACCACAAATTCTTCCTATCATTATTATAATTTGACTCCTACATCATGGTGCTCCATTTATTCACAAGACCCATATTATTAGTTGTCTCAATGACGTCTTCCTCTTTTGAAGATCCATGCACTTCCAAGTTCCTCCAATCATTCCTCTAATTTTACTCATGAGTCATGGTCCTTCCTTTCTTCACAAGACCCCTTTTATCAATTGCCTCAAATACCTCTTCCTCCATTAAAAATCCATACGACTCAAAATTCCTCTAATCAATCATCCAAGTTGACCCCCACATCACAATCCACTGACTAACTACGTGATCCTCTTTGTCTACCTCCATTATGTCATATTCTAGGAAATCCAATACAAACCCATTAAAAATCCACATCTTCTTTTACTCGTGAGACATCTAAATCCAAATCTATTTCATCTCCCAAGTCATCTTCTTCTATCAATCCTCATCAAGCATATTCTAAACCTTCCACACTTTTTGGACCTCTTTCTTCCAATCAACCTACAATGGTCGACTAACAACAACCCATATCGATCAATTTTTTTTTCAGAATGAAGAATTAATCTAAGAATTCTTCGGGCTACATAATGAAATCCCTCTAGAGGACCATGAGAAAGGATTATATTTTGACCTCAATACATTCACGTATTGTGGGGAAGAGGTTGATTCATTTTCTCAGAAAATGGTGAAATATCCTTAGACCATCAAACTTAATCCTCTTCTAATTCTTCCATTTTCACCATCCCCATTCCATGGAGAAATTTTGGTTTCTATCATTGATCCCTATCATATCTTCTCATCACAAAATCATTATTTACATATCACAATTCCTCAATCACAATCTCACCTTGAGTCACCACCTTGTAGCCCATCATCTTCTTCTATATGTGGGCCACCTCCTAGTAGCCCTCCATCTTTTACTTGTGGGTTACCTTTGGGTAGCCCATTATCCTCTATAATTGGGCCATGTGCTAGTAGCCCCTCATCTTCTATCTATGGGAAACCTTCTAGTAGTTAGTCATCTTTTATACTTGGGCCACACCCTATTAGTCCTTTATCTTCCATTTATGGGACACCTCCTCATAGCCCATTTTCTTCTATACTTGGGCCATGTCCTAGTAGTCCTTCATCTTCCATCTATGGGAGACCTCCTAATAGCCCATCCTCTTTAATCCTCATACCATATCCTCTTTTTCCATCATATCATACTTCTATCAATGACTGGAGCAAACCCACCATCACTCCTTGCATTCCTATCATCAATCCTAAACATCCACTTTCTTCTTCCACTTCTCGGGATTAGAAAAATCATGCATTAGATTATATAAAACCCAAATAGTTTCTTTATCAAGCTAAGAACAAAAATCCAAAGAGCTCTAAAGCTTCCAACAATTCAAATAACCATAAAGTTAAAAATCAAACTTGATTCAAGAATACATACCAATGCAACCATCAAGTATGACGTAGAGTGCAAAAACCTATGGATAGGTAACTCAAGATCCCACATAAAAAATCCATGTTAAAAGATAAGTCACATTTACTCATTGAGTACGAGCTCACAACAATCATAGATATTGGAGACAATACAACTCTTGATAAGAAAAAAATTCTAGTCTCCCTCATCAAAGAAATCACAAACATCATTGTTGGATCCTATCATGCAAAGTGACATTGTTGGTCCTAATTTCCCAAAATCTAAAAAATAAATAAATTCAAAAAATAAAAATAAAAATAAAAATGAGAAAAAATTAAAACATTAAAAAAATCAAAGGTACAAAGATCAAACATTGCAATCAGGTATTGCATACACATGAATGTTCTTTCCTTCCTTTCTTCATATCTTTTTGCAAACCACCAACCATTTTCATCCCTTCGGTGAACTTTTGGTTAGTATATTCATACTCACCATGCAGAATTTATCTCTATGGTATCCATTTGACCTTGGTCTTTTATCACCTTGGTAAATTAAAGAACAACTGACCTCTTAGAGATCCTATCAGAATCAACATCTAACAAACTTGTTGTGAAGAACTTTTGGACGTCTTTTTTCACACTAGTCAATTTTGTCATCATAATTACTTCCATATCCTTCCATTAATTCATAATTGGTTCTTAACCCCTTGTCAAAAAAATCAAGAGAGCTGAAATAAGTTTTCAAAAATCAAAAGAATTAATCACAAATAAAAAGAAAAAAACATATCAATATATGACTCTATCTTTGGGTAATTCCTATATCTCTATCGATGATATGAATGCTTGGGTAGTAGTAGAGAAATACTACAACTAGAATCAAATACATCTCCTTCAGGGCTTTGGATGTCTAGATGGAAATGGAGAAATGTATGACTCTTCTTCCACCTTTCATTCACGAATCAAATTTCAAAATTACTCATTCCTACACATTGGTTAGTTTTTCCTCACTTGCTTCCTATTAAATATTCACTTTGAGAAGAAATTCATTTCCACTTGCACACACTGGATCTTTAGGAGAAAACATGATTAGTATGTTAGCAAGTGTTGTTTGGATTTTTTCTAGATACTTTCTTTAGTTTGTATCTTGTCTCACAATTTTTGCCTTTAGCTAATCAATTTTTCATCACGAGTCTTCTAGCTACATTTTCTATATCCTTTCATAAAATTTTATGTTCTTTTTCTTCATTCAAAACATCCATGTGTATAAGATTTACTTTTTACCATGTTTGAGGAAAATTTTCCCCTTATTTCAATAAACAATCTTGTTCTCTCTATCATATGTTTCTTGGTTAACTCTCATTGGGGGCACATTTTCTCCTTCTTGGAATTTAATTGGTTTAATTATATCATCACGATGAACCTATCTTTCTTGGCCTTGATCCATATTATCTTCCTCTTGTATATATGTGTAGGATTTACCCTTGTACATTCCCATCTAATGATGGGGGCATCTTCACATCTTCACTTTCCTACATATACGTGTGGTATTATACCCTTGTACATTCCCATCTATCTCTATGGGAATCCATGTTTATTCATTTTCTGTACATATCTTCGGAAAACTTTCAAAAATAAAAAATACTCATATGTTCTTGTTCTAATGACTCGTGGATCATTTACATCTTTTCCCATTAACAAAGCTAGTTTGTTGGCTATGTCTATACTATCTTGGCACAACAAGTTGTCTGGTATTATTTTGTAGCACACAAATTATTTTTCATAGGACCCCTGTGTCCTCCATTATTCCCCCTTGCATGTATCCTTTCTTGTGGCACCATTTTTAACCCTTATCATTACACATGGACATTCGAGAATTGAAACTTGATAACAAAAATATTTGTGCAAGTATCTTATACGTTGTTTGTCCGAGTATGTGTGTTTGTACTTATTTCCCTATCAAGTTAGATTGTTTACTTTCTCATATTGCATTACATTATGTATGTTGCATTCTATATATTAGATTGAGTTATTGTTTTAGCAATCAACAATTGTTCGTATTATGTATTTTTATGTCATTATACACTTTTGTTGTATGCTTATATATAAATAAGGACCGATGATGTAGCTTAAAACCAATATCATAAAATAACGTTGTTTGAACAAATATTGGATGAATGCTATGTCCATCCCCTTCATTTGAATTTTTATTCTATATCACTTTCTTCTATCAACACTATTCTTCCAACTCACTTGGGGTAATAGGGATCACCTTTTATCCCCCCTCCCCCTCTTTATTCTTCTATCCATTTCCTTCATCATTTTGATCGTCGATCAACCTCTTTCATCACTCCATTGACACTCGAGGGGGCATCCTTCACTCTACTATCTTTTTCTTCCACTCCTTAAAAAATGTATTTCTCTTATTGGTTTACTATCTTTGAAGTTGTGTCACTTATGCCACCCAAACGAAGGGCAAATGTATAAATCTCGAATTTAAATACTTCAATTGCACTTACTATCCTCTTTCCCATAAATTGACGACATTGTGTCAATAAACCACCATTTTCCCTCTTTCACCATTAATTAATGTCATTTCACTAATAAATTAACCCTCTTACGCTCAGGATGTTGATTAACGACCTTTCATTAATTAACGTTTGCTTCTACCTAAGTTAATTAATTACGACTGCTAGTGTAAATCAATAAATCACCATTTATTGGACCAATTTTCTCTCTTAAATCCCCCAAATCATACTAATTTTCCTCTAAAAAGCTTCAATAAGATTATCCCACTTATTATTTAATAATATTTGATTAATTAAACTCCCTTTCAATTCCCACAAAGTGCACATACTTTATTAAACATACATGGCCTTTGTATTTCCTCTTTGGGTTTTATCCCACATTCATCAATTTGTAAGCCTTTCGTGTTCAAGAAAGATATATTAAGAACCCTCCTTAATTTTATTCTTACACCTTTAATTCATTAGTCTAAAGTATAGGCATTTTGATTTTGATCATTCCTCCATTAGTTTGAACTAGCATCTTCATCTTGCATTCATCCACTCAAAATTGAGTAATATGGGAAGATCTAAAATGGCATTGTATCCATTCTTGGTGAGATTCCATTCTCAATCCTTGAGATCAAGCAAAAATACACTTTGATTGCTAAATGATATATTTAGGTTCACGTTTTAGTTAGGAATATAAAGAGTAGAAATGAATTAGTATGCTAGTTTGATTTACTATCCTCTTTCCCATAAATTGACGACACTGTGTCAATTAACTACCATCTTCCATCTGTCACCGTTAATTAATGTCATTTCGCTAATAAATTAACCCTCTTATCACTCAGGATGTTGATTAATGACATTTCCTTAATTGACGTCTGCTTCTACCTAAGTTAATTAATTACGAACGCTAGTGTAAATCAATTATCCAAAATGTGATAAAGGTTAGTTAGTCAACAAAGCATCAATAATTAACAAAAATAGAGGGAAACATTAGTTAATTAGCAGAAATTACTAATTATAATGGAAATGGTAATAATGAGGGTAATTAGCATGCTTTTAGTAATAAAACTACGTAAGCAGATTTTAGGTCTTTACATTTGTTCATGTTTGATGTGAAGTAAGTGACGTTACTTTAAACATAGTAGATTTTTAAGAAAAAATAGTAGAATGAAGGATGCCCCCTTGCGTGTCGATGGAATGATAGAATAAGTCGATCAACGATCGAAAATTTGATGGAAATGGATATACGAAATAGGATAGGGATAAAAATGATTTTTACTGCCCTAGGCATTTTGGAAGAAAATCAAATAGTGATAAGACATGATAGTGAAGAATATGGGAATACATTTTTCATTCAATTGTTCAATAAAAAACTTTGTTTCATCATGTTTCTCATGATCTACATCATTGTGCCTTATTAAAATAAACGCATACAACAAAAATGTAAAATAAAATGAAAAGCTATAATACTAACATTTGTTCATTGCTAAAAATGTGTAACTCCATGCAACATACATAATGCAATGTAATAAAATAAATTAAACAAGCTAACCTAATAGAGAAACAACTACAATCACACATACTCAAACAAATAAAGTTCAAGACAATTGCACTAATGTTTTTTTAAAAGGCTTTAGTTCCCGATTAAAAATGGTGCCCCAAACAAGGATACATATGAGGGGAATAATGAAGGATATAAGTAGTCACATGAAAAGAATTCATGTGCTATCACATAGTCTCCAGAAACTCATTTGTTCACAAGAGTACCGACATAAAAAGTGAGTCAACTTTGTTAATAGAGGTAGATCAAAATGATCCACGAGTCATTTGAGACAAGAACAAGCAATAACCTAAGAAATATGTTTGGTAGACCGTAGGACAAATTTCAATGTTTGAGGAAAATGCATTTGATACATGATTCAACTGCGTGCATTTACCAACTTTTGAATTTTTTTGGAATTTTTATGATGTTTTGGATTTTTAATGATTTTAATAATTTTGAAAAAAACTTACATTTTTGTAATTTTTTGGTTTTTTTTTTTTAATTTTATAATTTTCTGAGAAGAAAATTATCTAAAATAATGACAATGTCATGGGACATAACCAAATAATGTTGGAAAACAAAAATATGCCCCAGATAATAGAAGAGGTCATCGGGAAGCAAAAATATGCCCCAACGTAGTAAAAACATCCTAAAAATGATTATTATAAATAACTATCATGACAAGAGCTAAAAGAGTCCAGAAGAACTGTGGCGATCATGTCATCATCTATGGCCATCGTGCCAAGTGAAAACATCATGGAGGGGGGAGAAAAGATATAAATACATAGCTTGGGGAGGAATCATCACGACGAGTTCATTTGTGTTCCTCCTTTGTTGAAAATTTTAGAGAGAGAGCTCTGACGTTGAGATTTATGACACAAATTCAAACACATGTACATTGTGCAGACATATTCTGAGACTTTGGGATGCCTACTCACAACCCTACACCGATATGTAGATTTAAAATTTTCTCTTTTGAGCATATTTATTGTACTTTATAGTGAGTATAAAATCATGGGATTGCGTATGTGCAATCCTTGGGTGTGCATACGCAAGGGTTTGTGCATCCGTAAAACAAGGCATGTGGGCATAAAAAATGAAAATGGGTTTGGGAGGGGGGCGTGCATGCATCAAAATAGGTAAGTGTATGCAAAAGGGGAGGCACGGGCATAAAACTAGGGCTTATCCACTAGAATTTTTACATGCATTAATACGAACATGCATATACAACTAGGGGCGCACATGTAAAATAGAGGAAAATGGTTTTTCCATGGCATGTGTATGTACAAAATAGGGTGCGTAAGCTCAATAGGTGGTGTGAAGGTGCAACAGGGGCATGTGGGTACAAAATTGGGTGCACATGTGCTAAATTTTGACCCTAGGCTAGCCTTTGAAGAAGAATCCTGAAGTTTTTAACCTTAGTGAAAAACTTAGGAAGAAAATAGAAGAATAGAGAAGCAAACATAGCACCTTAGGAAGATTTTTGTAGAAGAAATGTTTATAATGAAGTGTTTGCATAATCTTGTAGGCAAGATGACACAAGCTAGATACACAAGAGTGTTTTAGGTGTCTCAAATCCTTTGAGGTAAAATTTAGGAAATGAGAGTAGTGAAGTTTGATTGTCATCTTATGGGAGATAGGCCTAAACTACATTGCACACATGCCTCAGATCCAACTAGATCATGCCTTCACTTACTACATTATCAGAGAGATGGCAGAGTGAGTCTCAGTGTTTCAAATTACCCATATGCGAGATGATTGTTACATTTGAGGATGTTGGTAGATATTTCAAGTACCTATCCAAGGTGGTTTGATAGAGCATGGTGGAAATCGAGGCCGGATCCACGCCCACCTCTATGACATGTTTCTACACCAAGACATTTTGTGAGAAAGTATGTCAATGGATCTTGATTCTTTGTTTGATGATCGAAAGTGTGTGTGGATACCAGTTTATTTGATGGCTCTTGTCAGTGGAATTATTCTTCCTAACAAGATGGGCACCCAATTTCTGCTATGCATGAATGGGGTTATACACAAGCTTATGGATGGTGGCAACTTTATTGGGGATAGTGTATATTAGCTAACTTATATTGGGATCTGCACTTGATAGTATACCGAGGTCAGAATAACCTCACATTTGGGACTTTATTACACATATGGGCATGGGACCATATAGCTATAAGTCTCCCATACAAAGTACTATGAGATAAAGATATATGTGAGCCCTCTATTTATGGATGGCAGTTAGTGGGTGATGATGTACACTCACATCTGGGAGACACCTTCTTTTATAGGCACACATTGGATTACTTACAGTTACGTATGGTCACATGACAACCTTAAAAATTATACATGTGGCAAGATGATGGCTACTAGTTGTGTTTTTTTGAGATAGATCACTTTATTATTTGGAATCAGGGATACATTAGAGAGTGGTATAGAATAGATCGGGTTCGAGAGATAGTTCATCCATGTTTAGGGCATCTCGGGTCTTTGAGATGTGGTGCGTGCACATGACGCATGAAAATTTTGATATGGGACAATGGATTAGGCCACAAAGATCCTTGGATAGATTTCTTCATATTGTACCGCAGCCATGGGTTCCATTACTGCAAGTAGTAGATCTCGGGTAGATAGTTGACTACATAGCATGGTATGTGGCGGTGTTCCCCTACGTATCACCATTCTACAAGATGTGATAGATGCAGGGATAGCTATAGTGGTGCAAGGTCTTCATGGGTAGGCTCTCAAAGATAGAGCATGATTAGGCCAGTCAAAGGCTAAGTCAACACTAGATGGATAGGGATAGGTTCTGCAGCCACAGGAATAGGGCCAAATACATACACCGTAGGTATTGGTATAGTAGCACGTGTTTGTACAAGAAATAGTGGTATAACCATAGGTACAAGTTTTGTAGGTTCTTGATATTCCACTATAGGCACCCTTATCACCACCACACATGAGCCTGCCACATAGTCCATTAGGAGGTGGATGGGAGGGGGAGAAGGAGATTATTCGAGATGGAGGAGATGGAGGATATGGAGGAGATGGATGGGGTACCCCATCGCAAAATCTAGTGAGAGGAGGATGGGGCCAAGATATAGGAAAGTTAGTTACATTGCAAAATAAGTTGTAATAGGTGGTCACATAATAGCTTCACGTCCTTTGTTGAGAGAGACTAGGTCATTATAGAGAGAGAGATTAGTTGATTACAGAGTGAGATCAAATGTAAAAAAAGTGAGATCAAATAACTATGGAGAGAAAATATATCACTACAGAGAGAGATCAGGTGATGTTGGAGAGGGATCAGATAGCTGCATGGATGGCCCAATTACAAGCCAAGTTGTCCAGTGTGAGAGTGGAGTGTGCCACACTCCAAAGAGGGAAAGATCAACATCCAGAGTACATGACTTAGTCCTTGATATTTTTGTCATTGTAGGTGAGGCCACCTACTACCACATGTTATATCATGCAACAATCTCATTAGTTTAGAGAGCTCCAGAGTACATTTAGCTTGCTAGTAGTAGATCTAGATCTAGATCGTAGAGGCCATCTCAATCTACGAGATCAGTACATATGCCTTTAACATAGTAGGTTCCACCACCACAGGGTCTACAACAAGCTTCCCCATCATAGAGGTCATAGTAGATGCCACCTCTTGGGGGATCATAGTAGATTCCACCTCTCGGACCTAGGCCAGGCAATGGAGAGGTATGCAAGAGTTATAGTTGACTCTTTTTATTGTATCAGATGTATCTTATTTTATGTATGCCTCGTTATAAAGGCACTTTTTTTATGGATGTACTTATGTATTATTTTTTTATAATGCCTCGTGATGAAGGAACATATGTTTTTGTATAAATTCCCATTATGGCTCATTGTATCTGATGTATATTGAGACACATAGTTTTTGTACATAGACATTTATATTTATATGGATTTATGATGATGATGGATTATGTTTACTTATCACATTTTTTTATGAGATAGCATGTTTAATCCACTTTTTTAATATGGTCTATGTTTGAGGGGGTATAAGATGATCCCTCTTACCCCTCTTGGTGATATTATATAACGTTAGCTTAGCATACATGTTTAATTTTCATGTTCATGATGACGTAGCTTAGAATTTATTCATATATTATGTATAAATGTGATGATAGATGATATGATGATGAAATGACAACAAACTGTATGAGTAAACAACAAGCAAAAATTAATCAAATCTAATTAAAGAAACATATCTATTTATAAGTATACACGATAAAATGAAATCAATGCAATGTACAACAGATTAAAGTACCACTCAATCTAAGTAATCAAATGAATCCAATTTAAAGCACACAAGACAAAAAAGTAATGCAATGAAAACTATGAAAAAATCAACAACTAAAGTAAGAAAACTACTACTTTATTTTGTGGGACAATTTTCAAATGTGTTTCACTGTTTTTGGTTTTATTTCGAGATAATGTTTTATATTTTTTTAGTTTTCTAAGAAACATATGTGAATTCTTTGAGTTTTCAAACTAATTTATCTAAACGTTTTGGGATTTTCAAAAATCTATACGAATGTTTTTGTGATTTTCTAAGAAGTTGTCTAAAGCTATGTGAAAGAAAATGAAGAAATGTGAATTACCCCAGTGATAAATGGGATATACAAGGGAAATATGCCACACATTATGTGTAAGAAGTGACGATGCAAAGTTTCCTCTAGCATGAGATGGGAATATACTAAGGAAAAAACTTCACATACGGAAAGTAGAATCAGTAAGATCAAGGCCAAGAGAGATATGCTCAATAGTATCTCAGACGAGGATAAATACTAGCTTAGGAAAAAGTTATCTTAATCCTAGACATGCTATGCTTGTGAACAATAGACCCTCCAATGGTGCCGGAAACTGGTTTTCACCAAAGGACTTGTCCAAAGTGCCACTATTGTGTGGTTTTCACTGTTGGACGTATTTATTTCTCTTTTCTTTTTCTGTTTATATTAGAAAACAAATATGTCTATATATATATATATATATATATATATAGACATATTTGTTTTCTAATATTTTAGGGACAACCATACTTAAGCATAGAAACGCTTAAGATTCATTGCATTCACTAGTTCCCAAAGTTCCTAACCATCCGAGTAAGCAAGCTTGTAGGCACCCAAACCAAATTTAGTAACCAAAACATATGGTCATAACCAGTTAGGCTCAAACTTGCCTTTCTTTTCCTGGTCCTTAGTGGTGTTGAACTGATTTTATTTTAGCACCAAGTATCCTACCTCAAATTGACAAGGTATCACTCTTTTGTTGTAACTTTTCCGCACTTGATTTTGATACACTTTTAGGTGATCAAGGGCGTGAAGTCATTTCTCATCTAATAGCTCCAACTCTGTTAGTCGATCCACTCTGTAGTCCTCCTCTTCATCCAGGTAATCTCTTAGATCTATACGGAAAGAGGGGAGCTTGATCTCTAGGGGTAGTATGGATTCTATATTGAATACTAGGGAATATGGAGTAACACATGTAGGAGTGTGGATAGACATTTTGTATGCCCATGCAGCAGGGTGAATTTTTAAATTCTAGTTATGGCCGGTTGTATTCACCATCTTCTCCATAATATGGACAAGGGTTTTATTAGAAGCCTCGGCTTTCCCATTACCTTGAGGGTAATATGGGGTTGAATACTTGAGATTTATTTGAAAGCGTTGAAACAACACCTTCACGGTTTTATTTTTAAAGGACTTACCATTGTCAGCCATAATGGCATAGGGGATGTTGTATCGGTAGATTATATGATTCATTATAAACTTGGATATCTATGCACCTTTAACATAGGTAAGAGGAACAACCTCTACCCACTTTGTGAAATATTTAATGGAAGTGATAATAAACAGGTGACCATTGGAGGATGTAGGATAAAGCTTACCTATAGGATCAAGCCCCCACTTTTCAAAAGTCCAAGGTGTCATGATAGGTTGTAACAATTTCTCTGGTGCATGTATAAAAATTTTCTAATCCAGACATTGCAAAAATTTATATACATATTTGCAACAATCATTCTTTATGGTAGGTCAATAGTAGCCTACTTTAAGTATCTTCATAGCTAAGATGATCCCATTTGTATGGGCCCCACAATTCCTTTGTGCACCTCCTTAACCGTTAGGATGTATTTTTATGAATTAAGACAATGTAATAAATTCCCATCATATTCTCAATGGTAGAGAGTGCCACCATGTAAGTTATAGCGGGCTATAAGATGGATAAGGTTTATTTTATTAGCATGGAAAATTTTGGCTGGAAATGTTCCATCATGAAGGTAGTTAAAACTATCAACATACCAATGGGAAAAGGGAATAACAACTTCACATACCAAACAAGATTTTGACATGTCATATGATGGTGTTTACAGATGTTCTACAAAGAACAACAGATCATTTTTCCTAGGTGGGATGTGCAACATAGACCCCAATATGGCCATAACATCCACTGCTCAGTCCTATCCTTTTGGGATCTATTCAAATATCATTTATTTAAAGTATTCCTTCAAAGAATATACCATTTTCTTATAAGGAAGAATTTTCTCAACCTTAACTTTATACTCATTTGTTACTTGTTTGATAATTAGCATGGAATCACCAATCACATTCAATTTTCTGATGTTCCACTTGATAGCCAATTTCATTCCTACAATAAGGGCTTCATATTCTATTATATTTTTTTACATGGAAACCCGAGTCAAAATGCCTGAGGTATTAGGTCTTTGGAAGGAGTGATCAACACAACTTTGACACCTGAACCATGAAAGGTAAAGGAGCCATCAAAGTATAGCTGCCATATAAAAAATTCCTCAAGGTAAAATGTAGATGCATCTGAAAATTCTAGACTCAAAGGTTCAGTAACTGTAAAAGTGGCTTTAGCTAGTTGATCTGCCAAAACCTTTCCTTTTATTGATTTCTGGTGAACATACTCGATGTAAAACATGTTGAGTAAGATGATCCAATTGGCCATCTCTCCTATAAGTGTGGGCTTTAACAAGTACTCTAATGGATCAACTATCAATATTCTCTTAACCTTATTATTTAGAAAATAATGACACAATTTCTAAAAGGAAAAAACTACAGCCAAGCAAGCCTTCTCTATCTGTGGGTAGTTGATATCGTAAGCAACCAACGTACAACTTAGGTAATACAAAGATTTTCCTTTCTTATCATTATCATATTGGGCCAAGAGTACCCCAATTTTAAAGCATGTTAAATAAATGTAGAGTAAAAATGGTTCACCTGTCATGGGTGACATTAAAATGAGGTTTGGCCAAATATTTCTTGAGAAAAGAAAATGCTTGTTGTTGTTTATAAACCCTAGTGAAAAATGACATCTATCTTTAGAAGATGTGTGAATGTATGACACTTGTTTGCAAGTTGAGAAATGAATCTTCTAAATTATTGGATATTTCCTTGCAAGCTTTATAGTTGTTTAATATTTTTCAGAAGAGGAGTTTCTGTTATAGCAGTAACCTTTGTAGGATATACTTCTATTCCTCTCCATAACACAATGAATCCTAATAGTTTTATGTATAGCACATCGAAGAAAAAATTATTCAGGTTGAGTCATACCTTTTAGTCCCTAAGACACTTTGAAAGATGTGCCACAAGATATATGGGTGATCTTCCCAAGTCTTGAATTTTTCTAATATATCATCCACATAATCTTCCATGATGACACAGATCATATTGTGAAATATTATAGTCATTTCCCATTGATAGGTTGCACCTACATTCTTGAGGCTGAAGGGCATGATTTGATAGTATAATGTCCCCCATGGGGTTGTACAATTTGTTGTATGTTGATCCTCCTTAATAATTTTTATTTATTTATATCTTGAAAAATCCATCCATGAGTGATAACATCTTGTAACTAGTTGTCGAATCAACAATCATGTCGATGTTGGGAAGAGGGAGGTCATCCTTTGGACAAGCTTTATTGATGTCTATAGAATATGTACTAAGCGTAATATTGAAAAAAATTCTACACTAGGACTACACTTTAAATCCACTCTGAATAGTCAATAGGATTGATGATGCCTACTGCCAATAATTTTCTAGCCCTTCTTTGACCAACAAGGCAATGCGAGGATGCATCTTTAAGAGATTTTGTTTTATGGGCTTTGCATATGTGTCCACAATAAGGTTATGCACCACTAATTTCAGATCTAACCTTGGCATGTCCATGTAATACCAAGTGAAGATATCTGCAAATTCTCTCAAAAGTAACATAAAGGTTTTTGTTCTTGAGCCAAGAGTGAATCTCCGAACTTGACTATTCTAGGAAATTCCTCTGTACCAATATTGACATATATGGTCTCCTCCATGAGTAACTTAGACTCATATTCCATGTGCGTAGGATCAGGGGGAGATTAATTTAATCTTCTAAAGGAATCTCCATTATATTTTCACCTTCAAGATGGTCAACTTTTTTGTTTGTTGATGTTTCTGTTTGTTTGTCCATAAGTGCCTCAAAGAAGTTTTCACTATAGGACTTGGACTTATTCTCTTTGCAAGGATTTTTGTGTAAATTTTTCCCTTGTTTATTTTTTTCTTAGATGACCGCATAACTCAGCCTCAACCCTAAAGTATGTGCATGCTTTAAGCTTTACAGAGAATCCTTTCTTATGATCATTTACTAGAATATTATCACGAATACTTAGGAAATCCCCAATAGCTTCATCATTTTGAAAAAAAAAATAAATTGGCAATTGTTGTTTTTGGTCCCAATTCTAGTGTTAGAGTGGTATGGGATATGGTAGTGGTTATAATTAATATATCTATGTCAAAAAATAGGCTTTTGGAGGCAAGGTCTTTGTAAAGACAACACTCGGAATCTGTTTCTCTTTCACATTCAGAGGATCTATCTTCATGCTCAGAAGAGGTAGTCTTGACCTCCAGGGGATGATACCCATATGGTCAAATTCTAATACCATACTTACATACCTTGCGATGAGACATTGGAAGAGCTTCTAATGTACCTTATTCATTGATGCTGCAACCACATCCTTTGTATCCCATAGTATACATAATTTTATTGGGGATAACATACTTAGGTGATTGGTAACATAGATCCATTTCATCATCCAAAGGATGAGATACAACATTTTTAAGAATATTTTCATCTTATAACAATCCACCAGGAGAAAAATCACTGAAGTTGTAGTTTTCCCTGAAGCATTGATACTTGTAACACGACCTACCCTACGCTTTGGGAGATAAGGGGAGGTTAGAAACTAATAGGGAATGTTGCAAATCATATTCTCCACAATCATTTGTTCTAACCTTCATATCTCATGTAGCAAAGGGAGAGTCTAATGTAGATGCACCATTATCATTAGGAGATAAGGTATCTAGATCTACTCGTGAAGCAAGTGCCTCGATTGAATTGGAACAACCATCTCTGTAGAAGGGCATTCATAAATGGTGGGGAAATATCCCAACAATGCTCTACAATGATAAAAAGGTAAGGGATCTCCTTGCATAGTGAGGGTCTACCCTTCATGATGTAACTTCAAGCACTAATGATACATGGAAGGTACAACTGCATGATGTGAATCCATGGTGTTAGGAAATATATATTTCTCTATAGTTAATTTTTCCTTAACTATAATTATCAGGTATTTATTAATAATTCTAACATGGCTATATTTATATAACCATCTATTTTGTTTTATCCTGCATCTGTGAGTTGTTATATTGTTTTAACAATACCATTATTTATTTGTATTTAATATTTGTTATGATTCCTGGATGTATTTTGGAAGCTTGTGTAAATTAGTTTGTTGTTGCACATGTGCAACATATTTCCTTGTATGTATTCAATTGTACAATTTATATAAGAATTGCAGCACTCCATTGTATTTTTGATTCCATTGATTAATATAATCATATAGGTTTCCATCCCTATTCTACATTTGGTACTAGATCTGGTTGAAGCTCTTAGAAAGGTTGGAGAAGGTTGCAGAAGAAGGAGAATTCATGGAGAAGAAATCTACAACAACGAAGATCCAGTGCTACCTCCAGCAGCTTCCTAGACCTCCTGTAGACCTACAACCTCCGTGTTATTTCCAAGTAAACATAATACAATTTTTTTTTTTGCCTTGGTGCCTCCTGCACCAAGAAAAATTTTCTCCCTAGATGCTATTTAAAAAAAAAAATTCCCCATCAGGGGTTTTGTCTCTAAATTGTCTAGTTACAGATAATTTTATTTGTACCATCAAATTTTGAGGATGGTGTTGATGCAGTATTCTTCTCACCGAGACCCCACTGTGACCAAGCTCATTCCTAGTTGTATTGAGTTACATTTGGGTTACAATATGTTGGTTGCTTTCTTTGACTGACCGATCCATTAAAATACAAAGCCCAAGCCTTTGTATCAATTCATCGCAGGACCTACACACTCTTCACAGTGAGTTACATTTGCTTGAGGACCGAGTTGTGAACATTAGACCGAGCCCACATTTACTTCAGGAGACCTATATTTTCGAGCCACTATGCAATTACATCAACAAATATAATAAAAAAAGAAGAGAGAGCTGAACTATGTTGTCTCCTCGCCCATGTCGAGTCCATACCAAGCATGTAAAGCAGATATAGAACCTACAACTTGCTCCATGTTGGATTTTCATTTGTGAACCTACATGGCAGTCATAAATTATAGAGGCGTATCCAAACAATATGGTGATGAGTTGTATTGGCAAAAAAACATGGTTTCAATCTCCATTTCAACCCCTACATACAAGATCCAAGCGACAGACTTGGCATCACACACAATGAACTCCTCCGCCTCAAATTGAACCACGTTTCAAGAAAGAAGTGATCGAGGTGTGTTGATTTTTGTAAAGGAACCAACCTCCTTCCGAATGTAGACCACACACAAAATCTGAGCTCCATCGACCCCTGCACATACAAAGCCAAGAAACTTTCAAGTGGCGGTAAAAATAGAAATAGATGGTGAATCAAAACGATGGATTTCATTGCGAAAATGAAAATAAAATAAAGAAATAGAACAAGGAGATTGTATATCCATTTTTTGAGCATACAACAACCCTAAACTATCTTCTTTCATCTAGTCCATGTAGAACTCCAACTAAGCCAAGTCACTTTTTTCAAAGGTTAGTTATTTTTCATCTCCTTCATATTCAATATGCTTCATTTTATAGCTAAGTGCTCATAAAAGCCAAGGTAGTTAGAGAGAAATATTTGGGAGTATGAGGTTCGGGGTTCAAATATCTCCCAACCTCTAAACAACTAGTAACAACTAAACAGGTTTCTAAATTTTTTAGTGAGAAAAACACTAATTTAGGGAAAAAACAATTTCTCCTAATAGGCCTAATTTTTTAATTCCGGACAACATTGTCCAAAGGAAGACTGTCTAAAAACTTCATTTTGGGCCACTTTTTAACGGTTTTTGGCATAAAGGGTCGTATTGGGCTCCGGAGGCCACCACGGCCTGCAAAAAAAAAATCCTATCATTCAAATTTTTTTCTAAATTTTTGAATGTAATTGAATGCTTTAATATATTGTACTAATTTGTAGGTTTCCATAGTTAACCTTAAATATTGTAACTTCTCATAAACTGGCAAAAAGTTGTAATAAAAAATAGTAATAAAAATTGGTTTTGAAACACTCACAAGATCCTAGATCTCATTAGCAGCATTCGGTATATACGGTGCCTCTAGGAAGCACTTACGGGTAAAGTCATTATGATTAGTACTGCACTTAATGCCTAATATAGATGCAACAACGTCATCTGGGCATCAACCCTTTAAATCGATAGGGAGTAATAAGATCATAGTTCACACACTATGAGCCATCCCATCCATTTGTGAATGATTGCATGAAATTAATCCAGAATGATAAATTATCCGAGTATATAGCAAAGTTACGCATGCATATGAGGATATTTCTTTGATCCAGTGTCAATAATCACACATATCCCTTTCAGTATTGTCTTGGTACCACGTATCAAATTATTTCACATACATTAACACCTCTTTCACGCATCGTCGGGTATATAGAAAGGAAATATTATTCCGTACACCGGGTATATCGGAAGGGCACATATATAGAAAGGTTCAGTATATCGGATTGACATATATAGACTGGGAGACCTTATACCTTGAGTGATAAGATCCAAACCCTGCCAGTGATTTCTGCAAAATGGGAACTAATGCCCCCAAAGTTTTTCTTCCAGATTCACAACTACTCAAAGGAAGCAACTATGTTGCATGGAAGACTAAAATCAAGACACAACTTGAGTTTGAGGATATCTGGTTTGTTGTGGCTGGAACTCTAACTAAATCAACTATTGATACAACACAACAATGACAGTTTGATAGAGCATTCTAGAAGGCCAAACTCATCATCTTGTTTGGAGTGTCTGACGATGTGTAACCCCACATTTGAGATGCCATGATAGAAAAAGAAGCATGGGATAAGTTGAGCATAGTATATGAGGCCAAAAACAAGAATGTCATACTAAATTTGCAGAGTCAGTTACACACACTAAAGTTCAAGAAGAATGAGAAAATTAAATCTTTCTTAAGAAGAGTTGCAGAGTTAAGGGCTTCAGTTCTAGCCCTGGGAGAAGTGGTCACAAATTATGTTCTCATTCCCATTGTTCTGAGATCACTCCCCTCTTCTTACCGCATTTTTTTCACAACACTAAACGTGTCAGATATGACAGTTAGTTTTGACAAGTGGGTAAACCTAATGCAACAAGAGGAATATATTCATAATAAAGATAATGAAGAGGAGTAGGAACTTTCTTCACATCATAAATGGAAAGGTGAAGGTAAAGGAAAACCTAATTCCTATTAAAATTCCCAAAATAAAAATCATTATCAAGGGGACATACAACAGAAGAAAGCAATTTCAAATTTGTAAAAGAGGACACGACTTAAAATATTATTGGTATAATACTTACAAGAAAGGTTCATCATGCAATTTTAGACCTCAACACCAACAATCTCACAAGGGACATACAAATTAAAATCAAGGGAAGAAAAAGGGTAACTGGAAAAGAAGACCCCATCAAGAAGGAAATATTGCTAAGTAAGAAGAACATTCAGATATTGAAGACTTCTTGTACACTGCTCGATTAAGTGAATCTTCCACGTCATCTAGTGATGTCTGGTATATTGATTTGGGAGACACTCGACACATGATCATCCATAGAGACTGGTTTACTTCAATGAGAGACATGTCTTCGAAAAATAATGTTTCGTTGGGTGATGATTCTTCATACACAATTCAAAGGATTGGGAACACTTTGCTATCTTTTCTCTACATGTGCAAGCTTTTTTCTGTTATGAAAGTTATTCAGTTATTGATCATTTCTTCCTTGTGATTATGTTGGATCCATTACAATTCAACCAGAGTGCAACTTCATCATGGTGTATAGTTTATGATATGATCCTTCAACTCTTTCATGGTATCAGAGTTGCGATCAGGTAAACATGCACTTGTTTTTTTGAGTTGTGATTACTCTTGTTTTTTCATTTTTTTAACTCCTCGTGTAAGTTTTGATCATTATTTTTAGTTTTTCCTTGCTAACGTATCTAACATTCTTTCTTTTGGAAAGTTTTTTGGTTTTGCTGTGTTCTTTGTGCATGTGTGCAGATTTGCATTTTCTTTTTACTGCTAGATTTCACTAGTTACAGTCGTATTTAGTGGGAAAACGCTACTTTGAGGTTGGCTCCTTTTACGGTCTTATTCAGAATTTTTTACAAAAATATAATTTTTTTTTGAAAATCTGTGTTTTTTTGGCCTATCTTTCAGCCTCTCTTGAATTTTGTATGCTTTGGCCTGTGTAGTTTTTACATTGCATGGTTAAGTGGATTCCCTTTGCTATGTGTTTTTTCCTGTGTTGTGCGCCATTAGAGCTTCATGTTTTTTTTGTGTGCGTGGATTGTATTTACCCACACGTGCATTGTAGCATTATACCATTTAGTTTGGAATTTTGGTGGCTCAGACTGCTGCTGTGTGGACATCCCCTCCTGCCTGCGTTTGGAACCTGTTGTTTTTTTATTTTTCTTTTCCCGTGTGTTTGTTCGCTCAACCCATTCTCCCTTTTCACTCATCCTGCTACTGCGTGGGTGTGTTTTTCTCCTGGTTTCCTGCTCAAACAACAAACTCTACAAATAATTAAAAAACAATACAACATGTTACAAAGTTTTTACTCTTCACAAAGCAAAAACAAAACAACACGTTTCTGCCACCGCATAATCCTCCCCCTCTGTGCACAAAGAAAAAAAAAAAAAAGCCATGTTTTTTGGACTCCACGCAAAAACAAAACTTTATCAAAATTCTTTTTGTGTGCCTTTTACAATGGTAAGATTTTCTTACTTTATTTTCCACTAGTTTTTTTGGTAAAGTTTCTAATTTTTTTAAAAAAAGTTTCAAATTTGCCGTGGCTTTTTTAGTAAGTTTTAAAAAAATATTACTTAAGGCAAGATTCCTTTTTAGCTAATCGTAAGTTTTAAAATTTATCTTGTTTTATTTATTTATTTTTTTAAAATGGTAAGTTTTTTAAACTTTTAAGTGGAATTTTGTTTTATAAAAAGATGGGAGTATATTTATTTTTAAATAGGATTTAATTTTATTATTAGATCTTAATTAGTTTTTTTAAAGATCTTAATTAGTTTTTTGTAATTAATTAGATTTAATTAAATCTATTTGTATTAATTATAATTTCTCCATCTTACGGTTAGTAAAAAATTTTAAAATCGTCTTTTACATTAACATTTTTTTATCATTTTTTTTACTCCACTAGCTCTAAAATTAGTTAGATTGGATGTTTCAAAATGGTAATTATTTAGGTGTTATTTTCGATTGTTTTTACTAATCATGTGCTCAAGTGTGCAGTGACACTCTGAGCACTCTTTGTCTTCTATGTGCCTTTACGGCATTCTGAAGATCATCTGGACTCCTCTTGAGTTTGTCAAAAATTGTATTTTACCCTTATTATTGCTTGTGACTAGTGAGCACATCCACCACAGTTTGTAGTAAGTGGGTACTCTTTGTGACGTGAGACATTTTTTTCTCACAACCAGGATTTGCTTTCACCTCCTTCCTTATTTTTTCTTTGTGCTTGTTTACGGTGTTCTATTATTTTTTCTATGCTTCACGAAACATTGTTGTGGTCTCCTCTCTTATGTGTTATTATGCTGATTGCAATTCGATTTACCAAGTGTTTCTAACCACACGCACAGACCTGATTGTAATTAACGCATTAAACTATAAAGTTCCAAAAGTAGGGGGTTGTTATATTGTCCTGGGTGGTTGTGTTTCTTTTCTACATTTCTTTCTCTCTCTCTTCACTATGGATGCACTTTCAATTCCTTTTCTTACACTATTCAAATTCTTCGAATGGAGATCGAAAATGATTATGAAACTAAGGGGTAAGGGTTATATCGCATCACCATGGGAACTGAGACTGAACCAGATGATGATCCTGAAAAATCTAAGTCGTTAAATTGTAGTGATGAAGCTTTAGGTCTTCTTTGCATGTTTATTTCTTCTGACTTGTTCTTCCACATTGAGGCATCTGAAACACCTAAATCTGCATGAAAAATGATAGATGTGATGTTTGGACAACAAGATGACATGAGAGCGCATGAGTTGGAAAACAAACTACTAGGGTTAAATCCAAGTGAATTAAAAAACCTACAAGATTTCTTCTCAAAATTTATCCACATTAGATTGTTGTTAAAGGGATGTCAAGTAGATAAGAAAGATTCTCAACTGATCTTGTCGATTCTCTTTAAGCTAGGTCTTGAATATTATGTCTTTGTGTCAAATTTCTATGCTATAAAAGATTCTTTGGGTGATGTTTGGACTATGCCCTCCTTTGATTGTTTTTCATCCCAACTCATTCGAGAACAGGAAAAATCATTCAAATGGGGTCTCTCAAGTCCAAGTCACATGCCTTTGTAGTAAGTACTAGCAAGGGAAAGAAGACTAAAAAGAAGAAATAAACAAAGGATCAACCTAAGAAAGAAACCAAGACCAAACCTAAAAATGACACAAACACTTTGACTTCTGAGCCTAAGGCATAGAAAAGCAAGTTTTTGTGTTCCTATTAGAAGAAGTTTGGTCATGTTGAGCACCACTGTTTTTGGAAATAGATTGATAACTTATCTCATTTACTTGAGAAGAATAAAATAAGTGTTCCCGAATCCATAAAACAAAATGCTCTGAAGGCCGAGTTTTCTACTGTAAAAGGTTCTATATATGATAAGAAGAAAGGAAAGGCCCACGTAGCAAAAGTTTCTCCTTCATCAAGGTGGATTATAGATTTCGGTGCCTCACACCACATGGGTTCTTTGCATGTTAAGTTCTCCAACATCGAGCCTTGTGGAATGTCCCAAATCACAATGGGTAATGACAATACAATGTCGATTTCGGTAGTGGATTGGTAGAGATGGATGGGGAACATTCAACCAAGTGTTGAGTGTTCCTGATATCTCTACCAATCTCCTATCGGTTTACCAAATTACTCACCTTGGTGAAGGAATGTGAGTGGAATTTGGTCCTAACTTGGTGATTATTCAAGAGCTTAACGATGAAACTACAGTGGCTGAGGGAAAGGTGGATCACCGTTCACGGTTATATACCTTTTCCCACTTTACTTCTGATTCTATGCCCACTACCTTGCTCACTCATGTAAATGAGGTTACTAACCTATGACATTAGCATTTTGGACATCTAAATTATCGCTACCTTGAAAAATTGAGCCAAAATGAAATGGTCAATGGGTTACCCTATGTCAAGTTTTCTAAGGGTCTTTGTGAGGGTTGTACCCTTGGAAAGCATCCTGAAAAGAACTTTAACACAGGAAAATCTTAGAGAGCTACTCATCCCTTGGATCTTGTTCACAGTGATATTTCTGGTCCATTTCCTTCTCCTCCGTTTACTAGAGCTCTTTATGTGCTAACCTTCATTGATGAATTTTTGCGATATACTTGGGTATATTTTCTTAAGCTTAAGTTTGAAGCCTTTGAACATTTTCAAGACTTTAAGGCTCTTGCTGAGACATAGGCAGAACGGTCTATCAAGGTTCTTTGAACCGATAATGGAGGTGAATATGTAAACAATAGGTTCATGGATTTATGTACTTCTGAAGGGATCTCTTTATAGCATACCATTGCTTATAGCCCTTCGTAGAATGGAGTCGCAGAAAGAAAGAACCATACTCTTAAGGAGATGGCCACTTATATGATTCACTCGAAGTCTCTTCCTCTGCAGTATTGGGCCGAAGCAGTGAATTGTGTAAATTACATTTAGAACCATGTTCCACACAAGGTAGTAAGAGGGATGACACCCTTTGAAGCCTGGTTTGGATGCAAGCTTGATGTTGAGCACTTTCAAGTCTTCAGATCCAAGGCTATGGCTCGGATTCCCAAGAAGAAACGCAAGGCCTTGGAATAAAAATCCAAACCTTGTATCTTTGTAGGGTATCCTGACGGCATTAAGGGATATCGATTGATGAATCCTACTTCTCATGAGTTGTATATTGAGAGAAGTGTTAAGTTTGATGAGTATTCTTTGGCTTCTACTTCTCCACCTATTGAGGTTATTCAACTTGCTGATTCAAATTTTTACTCATCAGATGATGATACTGTTAAGTGTGTTCCTCTTCCTAATCCTCCTGACCATCAGACCTCAGAGTCTTCTGATTCTGATAGTAGTGATGATGAGAAATATGTCCCTTCTCACTCAAGTGAAGAATCTTCTAACTCTGAGCCTGATTTTCCTAGTCCTCTTTGGGCTAGGAAAACTTTGTAAAGTGCTGGAGATATAGTTGGAGATACTTCGAATATGAGATGTAGTCACTCAGATTTCATTGGACCCCACTCCTTCTTCTCCTCTACTTATGATCCACAATATTTTCGGGAGGATTCTGGTATTCCTAAGTGGGATTCTACCATGGATGAGGAGTATTCCTCTCTCATGAAGAACGATACTTGGGATCTCACCCCTCTTTTGAAAGGAAGAAAAATCATTCGGTGTAAGTGGGTGTTTCAAACAAAGTATGGAGTAGATGGAGATGTCAAAAAGTTTAAAGCATGATTAGTAGCTAAGGGTTTCTCCCAGATAGCTGGGGTTGATTATACTGAAACCTTTCCTTCGGTTGTAAATATGAATTCTATTCGACTAACCCTAGCCATTGTTGCAGCAATCAGATCGAAAGTCCATCAAATGGACGTTAAGAGGGCCTTCCTTCATGGTGACCTAGAGGAAGAGATCTATATGTAACAACCTCTAGGTTATGTCCAAGATCCCTCCCTCATTTGTAAGTTAAAGAAGTCTCTTTATGGCATCAAACAAGCCCCTCGGGATTGGTATGCCAAGATGGACTCCTTTTTACGGTGTCACTCTAATCCATATGTTTATATTCTATGGCAAGATGACTCCATACTCATTCTTGCTCTCTATGTTGATGACTTATTGATCACAGGTAGTTCTTCCTCTATTATTGATTCTATGAAGATTGCCTTGGCTAACAAGTTTTCCATGACTTACTTAGGTATACTTCATTACTTTCTTGGGATCCAGATTTCACAACCTAAGTATGCTTTTGATTTTCTAGTTCATTTTTAGATTTCCAATTACAAGTCTTCTCCTACTCATTTTCTTTTCGGGGTTAAGTTGGTTTCATATTTCTCTACTCCCTTAGTTGATGGTACTCTTTATCAACATTTGGTGGGGATCTTGATTTACTTGAATCACACTCAACTGGATTTATCATATGTTGTTGGGATCATGTCTAGATTCATGTAGAATCCACATGAAATGCATTGGAAAGCAGCTAAATAGATTCTTCATTATGTTTTTGGCACTTATACTGATGGAATTCACTATCATGGAGGGGTAGATATCGACTTAATTGGGTTCACAGATTCGATTGTTCCGATGACTTAGATCATCGAAATCTACTTCTAGATATAGTTTCTCTCTTGGTTCAGGTCCTATTAGTTGGTCTAGTAAGAAGTAGAATGTAATTGTGATATCATCTACAGAGGAAGAATACAGAGGATTAGTTAACTTTGTCACAAATGTTATTTGGATACAAGGTATTCTGATAGAGTTTGGCATCCACTTTCGGTGCCTACCATTATCTCTTTGTGATAACATGAGCATTATCTCTATTTGTAGAAATCCAACTCAGCATCAATAGACAAAGCACATTGAGATCCATATGAAATTCATACGAGAGCTTATTCATGATGACATCATTGACATTCAGTACATTCAGATAGCTGATTAGATTGTAGATTTATTTACCAAGCCCCTCACTGAGATGAAGTTTCTTCACTTACGGTCTCTTCTTGGGGTGAGGTATTTTGCAGCTGCTCATATTCTTCAGGCTAAGTAGTCATTATTTTCTTCTTATTCTTCTAGGAAGATTGTGTTTGTATATGGGCACCTTATCAGGCCTTTAGTTTTGGGCCCCATTGACACATCTTTCTTAGTTGTTTAGGAGTGTCTAATCTTTTTAGTCTGACTCATCATAGCAGTACCCTAGCTTCAATGAAGGGGGGTGTTGGTGTGAGTTATCCTATGTGTCCTCCTCACATATTGGAGGGTCATCTCACATGGGTTATTTTAGGGTTAGGTTTAGGGTTTTCTATTGAGTCATGCACTAGGGTTACTCAGCACCCTATATGTACCCTTTCACTATTCATTTATGAGCATGCCAAGACACTGTTGTCTTTTCTCTACATGTGCAAGATTTGTTCTGTTATGCAAGTTATTCATTTATTGATCGATTCTTCCTTGTGATTATGTTGGAGCCATTATGATTGAACCAAAGTGCAACTTCATCATGATGCATAGTTTCCGATACGATCCGTCAACTCTTTCATTTTGAGGTAGAGGATACACTGTAACAATCAACTGTAAATTATGAGAAAATTGAAATGAAAAACACAATAATAATGGAATAATAAAAAATTATAAATAATTTATAATAAATACATTACCTATATGCGTAGTTTATAGTTGAGATGTTGATGGATCCTATTGTACTTATTTTGGTTGCTATTGAGGAGTAGAGTGAAGAGACTAGGAGCGGTACTAGTAGTTATGATCTAAACCTAATTAACCATTAAACTTTTATATGTATCACTTTATTCATCTAAAAAAGTATAAAAAACTAAAAATAAATTAAAATTACAACTTAAATGGGATGCATACCTTTAGGTGATGAAGATATTTCTTGATACTGAGTTTCATCAAATTCATACATTTTTGTCAGACTAGCACGAGGATATAGAATTACACTCTTTGGAGTTTGCTGCAACAAAGTTTTGTAAAAAAATGTATATGTTACACATGTTTAACGTATATTTCTATGAAATTATATATACTTTAAAAATATTAAAATATATAAATAATAAATGTTTGTGATCAACGCCATGGTCTTCATGTTAATTAGATGAGGAGTTAAGGAACTCATCCATTTCACTTGAGAAGTTATTAATTGTGGTGTGGTTTCGTGGGCTCCTCCGGAATATGGTGGGAAATGTCCTCTTATAGAAAAATATCTTTGCAAAGTAGCTATGGCTTGTTATAATTGAATAAACTATTAATATCTAATATACTATATAACATATGAAGCAAATTCATGATAATTATTATTGAACAAATAATCATAATTTTAGACTCACCTCACTCTTGAATTGTTAAGGACATATATGTTAGCTTTACATTTAGTGCATTAGGAGAAGGGGTGCTACGTAAATTGTAAAGAGATTCATAAACTAATGGAAGAATTAAATTTGTGTAACTAATAGAATAAATTCCATTCATAAGAACATTACTTGGGTCATTTATTACCTTGGAGGATAAAAAAGTGCACCAATCATATTTTTGTCCACTTAGGGTACACATGATATAAGCCAAGGCCCAAAATGGAATATATGTATATCAACCTTGTAAAATAATTCTTACTTAGAAAATTTGAACCATAACGTGCAAAAATGGGTGACTGAAATCCTTGAGGCATTTGTGAAAGATTTGGGGAAGCTATAAGTGTAAGGAAACATAATTTTGATAAATATTTAATAAAACAAAAAATGTTGAAAATAATAATACGATCCTTAAAAACTTACTGGTAGTTACATCAATAGATAATTGGTAGTGAGACTCCAAATACTCAATGTATTCATCAATTAAAATGGCCTTCACTATGATATGATCAAAATATTTGTGTAGTAGTCTTGTCAAGTGCTTAATGTCTTCAGGGGACATTCCAAAGGATAGTGTGTCTGATGGGAGTTGAATGGAAAAAGTACAAGTGGAACTGTTATAGTTGATGAAAAGGTAGTTGAATATTTTTGTGTCTATTTTAAATTGGGCCATATAAACTATCCTTGTGAAACTTATGGATTCAATCCATTTTGAAAATGAATTGGGATATCATAGAAGGCTATAGAGTTACATAAAGACAAGTCTCTTGTATGTAAACTTATGGCATTGAACAACTACGGACGTGAGTGGTTTCGAGATGATCTTCCTTCTTATATTTGTTTCAATAGATAGAATTAATCAATGATGTCTACTCTAGAGTCTAGAACTGATGGATCATCTGACAGTTGGATGGTTGTTGGTTAAAGGAATACGATTTTTCTCATTTGTTATAGGCTTTGGTAGTCTTGTTAAGTGATTGTGTAAATTTAAAATAACAACCTTTGTTTTCTATACATAACAATATTTAGATATGTGACAACAAATAATTGGTAGCATGTGTAACTAGCCGGTAGTATGTTTCATGGTACCGATTGGTGACATCCAACATGCCACCAGATGGTAGCATGGTATATGCCACTTGCTGAAAACATGAGAATACTACCAGTTAGTAGCATATTACATGCCACTAACCGATAGCATGGTACATGCCACCGACCAATAGTATGGTACATAATAATGGTCAGTAGCATGGTGGGTGAAACCAGCCGATAGTATTTTAGGTGCTACAGAGTGGTTTCATTCATCTTTCTACCGAATGGTAGCATCCAACATATTACCATCTAGTAGCATTTAACATGCTACCAGTTTGTAGCATCCACCATGCTACTGTCTGGTAGCATTCCTTATCATATATTGGCCTCTTTTAAGTTCCCTTAATATTGAAAAACATTCACCAACTCTGAGAAATAAGTTTTCATGTGTTTCTCCATCCTTTCAAAATTGCTTTTCAAAATTCTCCAAATAGTTTCTAAGGTTTTTTTAAGGGCCCTTAAAATTAACCCTGATAGTTCCACACTATATTTAAGTGTACAAGATGTAAATTGCAATGTGTTTTGAATATAAATACCCTAATATGAACTTTGATACTCAATAATGATATTTGGTGTGTCAACCGTAGATTTGTAAAATGACATAGGGAAACCATGTAGTATGTGTGTAGAATTAAGGATGGATGATATTCTTAAGAGAATGATTTAACAATTGAGTTCTTTGAGAAGATTATTTTTGGAAAAAAGTGTGTATGTTTTTTGTCATCAACGTTTTATATCAAATTGCATGATCCATCATCATGATGATTAAATAGATTTGTTTTTATCTCTAGGAAGTCCCCAAATATGTCATATGAGAGGACCTTGAAATAGGTTGTGTGAATGTGATATAATAGGTGAATATTGTGAAAAATTTCCTACTCAATTGAAAGTAAGTTGGCAGGGGTAACTTATGAATTTAAAAATGCGACCCTTAAAAATTTTGAGGACATATTCAATAACTCGAATGGATTTTTTTCTTATGGATGAATTCATATTAATAAAGAAAATAATGCAATTTTCAGTTGAAGATAGTGGCTATATGTCCAAATACATGTTTTATAGTCTAAAAGTATGTTTTTATTGCTTGTTAAATGATAAAAAGTATGACATAGTGTCTAGGAGCATTAATTGATAATAGTACATGTATTAATTATTCATTAGGTGTACAATGATTATTGTGCTAAGAAAAATGTCAAAGATTAATTTACAAATGTCACTTGTCTAAATTTAAGTATCTATGCTTATGATACTACTTACTTAATACCTTTATTATTTCAACCTTGGGATTATGGTAGGATCCCATCCCCTATCGTAGACATAATATTTTGAACCCTATGCCTTCGATTGACTATGTATCACTATCTTCAAGATCCAAAATTCTTACACCTCTTGGAATTATAGCTTCGACATGTGTGTTGGCCCTTATTACTTACATATTAATCTATATTATTGAGAAGAGAAAGAGGAAAATAATACTAACCATCTTAACTAACATCAATTATGTTGAACCCAAAATGAATATCAATCCACCATTGAGTTAATTATCTACACATTTTTTTCCTCCTATAACATATTCACTATCATTGCATTTTTAAAACTTAATTCAGGTCCCAAAAGGAGACCAAGTGGAAAACACACTAAATATTAATTTAGATGTGTTATATTCATAAATGTATTAATGATAGAGGGTGAAAGACATATCAAAGTTATTATGCAACATAGAAAAAAACAAAGGAACAAAACACACTTCATATAGAACTAGAATGCAAAGATATATTAAGAAAATCCTTATACATGATCATCTAGTAGGTCGATGTAGAATGTCTATGTAATCCTTATTTTATAAAAAACTACATGTATTAAAAGAATGGATAAATGTATTGATAAATGATCAAGGAAGAAGAAGTTTTTCTTAGATAGTTACACCCACTCCATAACTAATCGTTCTCTTTTGTTTACATGATTGCAAAACAACATTGTATAATAATGAACTCTAGATATAACGAATCAATCAATGCTTGAAAGAGTATTTATGATCTTGTGAAAGACACACATTTGTGAAATATGACATTGAATCCATGGGTAAAGTCATATCATGATGTAGAAAAATGTTGCGGTGTTGTGGGATAATTAAAGGTATCAAAATAACCAAGAGGATTCATGTCATTGTGGCATGTGCAAAAATGTGTTGTATGATCATAAATATATTGTTGATGTTAGATCATGATAAAATTAAATAATAATATATCTTTGTGAAATATTAGAATTCCTAGATCCTCCTAGATCATTCACCACACCTTGAAGAGAAATGGTAATCGTTGTAAGAATTTGGATAAGGAAATATGAAAAGTTGTTTTCAACTTGAGATTCATTGAACCGCTTTCCTAGGAAGGTACTTGACGTAATTTTAAGATTTAAAAGAGAGGGAAATATTGTTGTCTTATAATTTTTAATCTAACATTGATAGTTTTATTTATTTCTATTGGCACATTTCAAGAAATATTGATTTTTAATTATTGAAGATTCCATACAATGTCTAAGGTGTCAAAAATGTTGTAAGTAATGGGGAAAGAGTTCTACATTAATATTGGATACGAACCAAGGTAGGTGAAAATATTAATCTCAAAATCATTATCTCATAATATTTTGGTGACATTATAGGTCCTTTACCAAAGAGGGTCAATCTTTTAGTAAGGTCATATTAGTATCTCTTTCTACATCCATATCCAATCATCAACTTGGAAGGTGTGTAATGTGTGGTGTTCATCATGGAGATAATCGTATTTAGAATTTAATTTCTATAGAATGGTTTACACATGATATTGAATTTTCTCAATGAATTTAATAACTTTTTCATCTACCTTTTGAGTTAAAGGAGTTTCTATTTTTATTATGGTATAAGATAAGTTACACTAATTGGTGCCATTGCAAAGGGTTTTGTATGGAAGATATATGTATATTTATACTGTAGTTATATTAATGAAAGGAAGGATTTCATCCCATGTGATTTTATTTTTCAAAGTGCATTATGAGAAAAGGCACGGTTATCTTGTTAACCACTTTCATTTTTCCATTAATTTACAAATGTAATATAGTAGAATTACTCTACTTTGTATCCATCATAGACTAAATTTCTTTCCAAAAATTATCGAAAATATTATATCTTTATCAAATGTGATATTCTATCTAATCCAATGTGGACCCAAACCTTTTGAAAGTATAATTTGGAAATTTCCATTCTATAAATAGATTTCTTACAAGGTACTAGAATTTCCACCTTATAAAATCTATCAAACAATACACAAAAATAATCATTGCAATGTTTGGTAGAAGGGTATATAAATAGGTAATCCATGGAAAAATATTCCCATGATCTCTTTGGAACTAGAAGAGGTGTGTATTTACATTGAGTTTTTTTACTAGTTAGGTGATTTTGCATGCAATATAAGAGCTGATATATTTGGTGACATATGACTTAAAATGTGGAAAAAAATACTTTTGTAGAACCTTAAGGGACTTTTCAACTATAAAGTTTCTTACAACCTAAAAAAATTATATTCTCATATTATTTTCTTCCTCTCTCCCTCATATGGAACACCTAAATGACCAAGGTGATATAAAAGTCCATCCCGCAAGTATAAAATTAAAAGTGACTTATTACTGAGAAATTTATGGTATATTTATATAAAATTTTGGATTTGAAAGAGGCAATTTTTATTTTTTACGTCATGTACACAAGTGCCATGAACTATGAAGAGAGATTGATTTGGAAGTCTTCTCAAACAATCAACTACTAGATTGATGCTTTCCTTCCTATGATTCATGTTAAGGTGGACCTTTGAAGATAAAGATATCATTTTAATGTTACTATAGATGAAACATGTTCTATGTCTAAAATAAATGATGCATTTTGTGATTGGTGTGGATCAAAACATCCTTTCCTTGGATTAATTATTCTAATACTTAGACAATAAATTAAAATTCACAATCATATATTGGGTAGTTTGTTATCAAAATGGTTAATGTTTCATGGTGGTAAGAAACTAGGTAAATGTGTTGAGTTAGGATAGAATTGAGTGCATGATAGATGAGTAATTATACATATATATATATATATATATATATATATATATATATATATATATATATATATATATATATATATATATATATTTTATCAATATTAGGTAATTTGAGTACTAACATGAAATATGGTTAAATCTTTAATTCTTTAAAAACAATTTATGGATGGAAAAAGGAAAGCAACTTTAGCACCACCTTTGGTAACTTGATTTGATAGCTAAGTGATGTGAGAAACACCAAGTACAAACCTATGTTATAAATATGATAATCCCAAGAATATATCAAGCTTAGTGAGATATTTTTGGTGCAGTCATTATTGGTTTACATAGATCTTGGTCAGTTTCACATGAACTCCTTATGCATATACTATGTATCCTAGATATAAGATCTAAAACTTGGTATATGTACATTTCTCCATATTAGTGTATAGCTTATATTTCTAAAAAAATATGAAGCTCTCATTTAATATGACACAAGTGTTCATCCCATGTTTTTCTGAGGATTACGATGTCGTAAAGGTAGACTACAAAAAATGAACATGTGAAAACCTATATAATGTCACTCATGATTTTTATGAATGTTTTAGGTGAGTTGGCCAAATGGAAGGAAATAACCTACCACTAAAAAAAACCTTCCTTTTATTTGAAGGTTATGTTTTATGTCTATAGGTTTAATATAATTTTGATGATACCTAGACTGAAGATCTATTTTGGTGAAGAAATTGGCACCATGGAGATAGTCCACTAGATCCTTGACCATGGGAAAAGGATAATAGTTATTTATTGTGATATTTATGAGAACTAAATAATCAATACATAAACCGTGTGGAAAATTTATTTAGTGCAAACACAATTGGAATTATACAAGGTGATGAGATGGTCTTAATTTTTCCTTTATCTATGAGTTCTTAAATTTTTTACTTGATCTCTTCATTTTATAGAAAAGATATGTAGTATAAAGGTGCATTACGAAGAGGTAGTCTTCAAATAAAATCAATCGTGAGATTTATCTAACAATGCATAAGAACTTTCTTAGCTGACTACAAAGTATGCTCGTATTCTTCCAATAAATTAGGAAATTTCCACACATTTTCGAAAGGAACAATGGTATGAATAGGATCCTCTCGGATATATTTCTATTAAAGTTTGACCATTAAAATCATATTTTTCTGGCTATTTTTTTACACTTCTTGTATCAATGAATGAAAATTTAGGGGCTAATTCAGGTATGAATTATCTTATATCACCATATTATATGAAAAATTTCCTAGGATTTTTCTCATACATTCCATGTATGATAGAGTTGGTCACCAACATATACGTAGGCTTCTCTCCCTCAATCCCTATTCCTATCACTCTCTATGGTCCCATATACATCCCTATCTGGGGGTGACAATCTACTATACTCCACTCTATAAAGGAATGGGAGAGGCGATATATGGCTGACCCCGCATAGAGATCTTGAGGGCCGCTCTCTAATCTATTTGTCGATGCGGTGGCCATATAGATAATATAGTTCGGGGTTGGAAACACAACCTCTAAAGCTTGATTTTTTCTATGATGGAACACACCTACACTTACCGGTCGTCGAGTACCCCCATATCTGGATAGGGGCCCTCGGATATGATGATTCTTCTCTCCTCTCTTCGGCATACATGATTCTTCTCTCTTCGGCGAGTCCATCATTCACTTGCCTTAGGGGGGTCCCTTTCGTCTAGTGGTTAGGACATCGTCTTTTCATGTCGAAGACACGGGTTCGATTCCCGTAGGGGATGGATATTCGTAGTTTATTCTTAGAGTAGATAT